>VONZ01003608.1:0-18982 GCA_012976165.1 Labeo catla
AAGATAATCATTCGATTTGATCAAATACTCACCATATAGGGAGGAGTACTAATCTGAGCGAAACTCATTCAAGCACATCAATCTCACCTGCACTCACCACCACACAACAACAAAACACACGCACCACAGGTAAAACACAGTATTTCATGTGGGTTTTTTTTTTTCATATCTGTGCAAAAGTATAAGATAATCGTTCGATTTGATCAAATACTCACCATATAGAGGAGGAGTACTAATCAGAAGGAAAATCAAGCAAGCATCAATCTCACCTAAGCTCCTGCCACCTCTGCCAATAGAAACACACACACACCACAGGTAAAACACAGTATTTCATGTGGGGTTTTTTTTTTCATATCTGTGCAAAAGTATAAGATAATCGTTCGATTTGATCAAATACTCACCATATAGGGAGGAGTACTAATCAGAAGGAAAATCAAGCAAGCACATCAATCTCACCTGCACTCACCACCTCACAACAACAAAACACACACACCACAGGTAAAACACAGTATTTCATGTGGGGTTTTTTTTTTCATATCTGTGCAAAAGTATAAGATAATCGTTCGATTTGATCAAATACTCACCATATAGGGAGGAGTACTAATCTGATCGAAAATCATTCAAGCACATCAATCTCACCTGCACTCACCACCTCACAACAACAAAACACACACACCACAGGTAAAACACAGTATTTCATGTGGGTTTTTTTTTTTCATATCTGTGCAAAAGTATAAGATAATCGTTCGATTTGATCAAATACTCACCATATAGGGAGGAGTACTAATCTGAGCGAAACTCATTCAAGCACATCAATCTCACCTGCACTCACCACCTCACAACAACAAAACACACACACCACAGGTAAAACACAGTATTTCATGTGGGGTTTTTTTTTTCATATCTGTGCAAAAGTATAAGATAATCGTTCGATTTGATCAAATACTCACCATATAGGGAGGAGTACTAATCAGAAGGAAAATCAAGCAAGCACATCAATCTCACCTGCACTCACCACCTCACAACAACAAAACACACACACCACAGGTAAAACACAGTATTTCATGTGGGTTTTTTTTTTTCATATCTGTGCAAAAGTATAAGATAATCGTTCGATTTGATCAAATACTCACCATATAGGGAGGAGTACTAATCTGAGCGAAACTCATTCAAGCACATCAATCTCACCTGCACTCACCACCTCACAACAACAAAACACACACACCACAGGTAAAACACAGTATTTCATGTGGGGTTTTTTTTTTCATATCTGTGCAAAAGTATAAGATAATCGTTCGATTTGATCAAATACTCACCATATAGGGAGGAGTACTAATCAGAAGGAAAATCAAGCAAGCACATCAATCTCACCTGCACTCACCACCTCACAACAACAAAACACACACACCACAGGTAAAAGTGTATTTTACACAGTATTTTATGTTTTGTTTTCATATCTGTGCAAAAGTATAAGATAATCATTCGATTTGATCAAATACTCACCATATAGGGAGGAGTACTAATCTGAGCGAAACTCATTCAAGCACATCAATCTCACCTGCACTCACCACCTCACCAAACACACACAGCACAGGTAAAAGTGTATTTTATGCCATATTTTATGTTTTTTTTTTATTATTTTTCATGTTTTTTATTCATGTAACAATTTATCAGTTTTTCTTCACTTTATTTTGCTTGAAAGGGTTCATGAACTGAGAAATCAAAATTCCCTTGATCTTTTGACATATAAGAGGTCATTGTACTATAAACATCCTGCAAGTTTCTGCACTCAAAACTTACTCGTTAGTCTAAATATAGCTTATATTGAAGCCAATCTGCCAAAATGACAAGTTGTGGAATGTGCCACTCTATGATGTAATAGTGCGGCTAAAACGCCTTTGCAAAAGATCAACGCCTGCTTCTACATCACTGCCTGTTTAGCCCCGCCCACCGATTCACACATGTAGTGTAAATAATGAGAGAGGCAAAGGCAGGTTTACACAAAAACCAAATGATAAAGACAGCTCCGAGTACAAGATGCTGTGCAGTGCCAAATTGTGGAAGAGCAGTCTTTGCATTGCATTCCTTCTGATCGCAACATTAGGAAAGAGTGGATAAAGTTTATTTTTAATGAAGTTCCAATAATGAAGTAAAGCTTGATCCTTTGTTCACTTAATTTTTACCAAGGATTCGTTCACAAACAAGGCACAATTCGATGCAGGATTTTCAGATAGATTTAATGAGTAACTTTTTATTATGTGATCACTATTGCTTTGTCGGTTATCCCTGCTGCAAAAAAAAGCTTAAAAAACCCTGCTTGGCTGGTCTTAGCTGGTTTAAGCTGGAAATGGCTGGTCTTCCAGCTGGTCTTTCAGCATGGCCAGCTAAGAAAGTGGCCAGAACCCCTCTAAAACCAGCCTGCTGACCAGCTATGACTAGCTAAGACCAGGCTGGATGAACTGCGAAAACCAGCCAACCAGCTTAGGCTGGTTTTAGCTGTTTTTTTTTTCAGCAGGGATTACAGATTGTTTGATATGTACTGAGTATTTATCCGTCTAACCATGAAGGATGTAGGCTGTCAAACATACACAAGTGTTAGCCAATCATAGCAGTGGGCGTTTATTTCAGAGTCTACAATCCTCCAAACCAATTCAAACAGTAAAATAGCTGAAAATAACCAAAAATAGCCTATTACTTCTAAATGATGATGTTTTTGATGTAAAAATATTGATAACATTATAAGGGGATCTCAGAGAACAGCACAAAATAATAACAATAATAATTAGAATAATAATAAAGGCAGTTCATGACCCCTTTAAATATTTTTAGTATAGTTTTTTTGCAGCATGTGGTTATAATTTATTTTGACTTAAGGACTTTTGATCATGTGGTGTCCAGCTTCTTTATATCCCATACAGAACTGTGTAAAAAAAAAAAAGTATTTATAAGAGAATAATATTATCTAATGTAATAACTATTATCATTTAGGGAATCTTACTCAAATGACTAACCAGACAAACACATCAACCTCACCCACACTCACCAACTTGCAACAGCAAATCACCAGCAGCACATGTAACAGTGTACTTAACATTATATTTAATTGCTTTTTATCATTTACAAGTGGATCAGAAGGATTCTTCAGTCTATCCACCTTTTTCTTCATGTAAGAGCGGGTGCGGCCATTTGTAAATTTTATGGGTTTGGCTTCCGGTTTCATTCGCGTCCAGCTAATTTTAGTTCTACAGAACAGCTTGTTTTGTTGCTTGTTATTGCAAATTGGTGTGTCTTAGCATATTAATGTATTATGTTAATAATGGACACACTGGTTTGTAGTACAAACAGTTTTACCGTTTACTGCACGTTGTTATTCTTCTCGTTATTTCCCTATAGCTGCTAATTAACCGGAAGTCTCGCCCATAGGCTTACTACCACATTGAAGAAAAAGGTAGATAACGTGTAAATAAATGGGCATTTTGTTGAATTTACGCAGATTCTGGTCATTTGTACAATACAAAAATCTGTCGTCCAACCTTCTTAGACAGGACTAAAAACAAAACCCACTTTATATTATGTGTACATAATCACTATGTACCTACATTTCAATTAATCAATTGATACAATGCACTTATTGCATACATACAGTATGTTGTACATAAATATAAAAGTTCTTGCATGCTTTTGCTAATTAATATTACCATGAAATCTGTTCCCATATAACACCTCAACAGCAGCTGAATTGTTTTGCAATACAACATGAACACAATAGGTACACTTGAATCAAAGTTGAATCAGCTCAAATGTCTAAATTGTCACTTAGTACAACTTAACATTTCAAGTTGAGTTGACTGAACTTAAAATTTTAAGGCAGCCAGGTAACAAATTATTTTAAGTTGACTCAACAAATAGTTTTTTACAGTGTACCTAACAATTATTTTTTTATTTTATTTTATTTTTTCCTTTTTTAATTAAGTACATGGTAGTTAAAGACATTAAATATAAAGTGGGATCACTTTTTATTTTACATGAAATATGATTTTGATAATACTTGATGTGCTGTTGTAACCTTTTTTTCTTTTAGGTCTTTTTTTCAGTATGTAAAAAAATAGTTAGGTTACTTGCAGGTGAATAGATGTAGGTCATCTTCCAGCTATCAAGCATATTTGTTTCTAAAAGCATTTGTGCTCAAAAGTTGTGTTCAAGTAATTTTAATGTAATGTATAACAAACTGAATTTTTATTTTATTTTTTAGTAACTTCACAAATAGCTCCGGACAAAACAAATGAGTATCATAGATCACAATATCATTACTTCTGCCATTACTTCAGAGTATTTATTGAAATAGCTGTTACAATACTTAGCATGTTTCTTATGAATTTTTAAAAAGCAGGAGAAAAAACTCTGTTGAGTCTCAGAAATAATTCAGTGATTAAAAGTTGATTGTAGTTCTGATGAAGGTAATTAATCTGGTTTTATCTCACATTTTCCACAGGTCCAAATACTGGTACAAGTAAGTGTTGCTCTGTTTCTGTTATGCTGTTTCTGACTTAAACATATGGGACAGAAAATATATATCAGTGAAAACTTGATATGTTTACATATTGTTTCATGGTGTTAATCCATCATTATAGGCAACTCCTCCACCTCCACCACTCCACTAAACACAAATACCACTGAAGGTAAAGCTGACATCAAATTTACTCTCCTGCATTATTATTCTTTCATGCACAATCTCTCACACTCTCACCTCCAGCTTCTCATCATGCCGTGCTGCACACAAATGTCACTGAGTACATTTAATGAAATGTTTATATTTATATGTATTTTGGTGCAAATTCATCTAGAATTAAACATTGCTAAGTATTAGTAACTTGATATGATTATTCATGCTGTCAATCCATCATTACAGTCCTTCACTCAAATCTCTCCACTCCCACCACTTCATCAGACACACCTGCAGTTACCTCCACCAAAGGTACAGCTGACATCAATCATACACTCCTGCATTATTACTCTCACACTGAGCTTTTTTTAATTTAATTTAATTTTGTTTTATTTTATTTTAAGTGTGAGAGAGTCACAAGCAATTTTAGGAAAATGACATGAAATCAAACTGGACCCTTTTACTTGTACATGTATAAATACATATTCCTGCTGATATTTTACACCATTTGTCAGTGCATGTTGGCCTTGTTGGCAGAGGATATATATACACTAACCCAGCCCACCATGTTATTAGGCTAGTCAATATTACAAAAGACAAACAACAGCTCCAGTGGTGTAGGTAGTAAAGCATGTAACAGAGTTTTTGACATGATCGGCCCAAGTTCGAATCCCTCTTTATGTGAAACTGAAACTCATTCTTTTCCTTTTTTACTTCACATATCAGATTGGAAAGGCAATTTTATTCAATAAAAATGAAGGAAATGTTCAAAAAGTGGAAAATAAAGTGCCTCACAGGAAATGTAGTGTTCATAATTATGTTGTTTTCGCAAAAAAAAAAAAAGTTGAGAATGTACCATGAAGTAAAAGGTCTATTATTGAGTATGGTAATTATGTTAATAATCACATTAAATTATATTATTAATTTTAAAGGGATCCCCGGGTATTAAGAGTTGTATGGCTTAATATAAATTATGTCTCTTACTGAAATATGCCGTAGAAAACCTATGAAAGATTTACATTATTTAAAAAAATCCACATTGTTTTATACATATTTTTGATTATGGGGGTGCCAATATTTCAATTATGTGAAATGGTTGAACTTGGTGAGCTACAGGCACTACCTGTTGCCATTTTTACCGCAACTTGGAAAATAAAATACTGATATGATGACCACAGCTACTGAAAGAGCTTACAGGTGGTGATGGATATAAGTATATAATGCCGCACCAAAAATGCCCCCACAAAGAGTCTAAACGCCAAGAAAAAAAAAATTTATATTCCAAGTTTTGCTACGGTAAAAATAGCAACAGGTAGTGCCAGTAGCTCACCAAGTGCAACCACTTGGCGTCATCGAAATATTGGCGCCCCCTATAGTCCAAAATACGTATAAAATGATATTTTTTTCAAATAACGTAAATCATGGGTTTTCTAATACACATTTCAGTAAGAGACATTATTTACGTTATATTAAGGCATATGAGTATTAATATCAGCGGTTCCCTTTAAACTGTCACATATTTTAAAATATGTATTAAAAAACATAAAAAAAAATATTGATCATATAATTTCAAGCCATTTTTTAACTTCCCATAAATTATATTGTTTGCATCAAAGGTTGTGTACCCTCACTTCATGGTAATGTAGTGCAAATTCGTAATTGTATAATTTACTAAATTGGCTAATGCTAATACTAATACAATATTTGATATGTTTGTGATTGCATAAAGTGATGCTTAATATCAAATTTGTTCTCTGAACAAATGATTAATGTTGACAAATGTAGGACAAAATTGAACTTGCATTTCCTTTAAAAACAGGCCCCTCACCCTCACACACTCCTAAACAAACCCCACTATCACCAGGTCAAGGTAACAATTCACCTCTTGAATTTCGTTATTTTCATTAATCGAACTTTGCAGTCCATCTGTAGTCTGGTCAGTCATGTTTAACTCTTCTATTGTCAACTAGCAACTCAACCAGGTGAAAGGAATGACACCACCTCACCTCCAAACACAACCATCACACCTCTTACCTCCACACAACCCAACTCAGACTTACACGCATTCACCACGGGTAACACCACAGTGTTTGTGCTTTCTGAACAAATTGTAAATGTTTATTGAGACAAAACTGCTTGATTTATGATGGTTAACTTTTAAATATGTGCTTTTTCAGGTCCCCCAGAAAGCCCATGTGAGTATTTGTTTATCTTGCGCATGTTAAGTGAAGTCAATGTTGATTGTGTTGTTCAGCACAGTTTGCTTCTTATGAATTTGTGAATGTTCATCTTCACGTACACACAGGTCAGTACAAACTTATGAAGATTGTGAACAACAACACAGCAACAACCCATGTAGTGAATATCAGCGGCTCCGTGAACCAAACATATACAATCAGGATAAAAGATAAGCACAATGAGATCCGTGCCCAACAAATATTTAACCAAACTGCCTTTGAAATACCGTTTGAATGGTTAAGACCATGCACTGTGTACAACGTCAGCGTGGATGAATGCACATCCAATGGAAACAACAACTTTACGTCCAGTCGTAAGTGTTTTACCTCAGCTGAAGATTTTTGCATGAATTACGACATACTCAAATAGACATACTTTATAGTGACCTCAAGAAATATTTTGATGCTTTACAAGTCACACACAAATCACAAAATTTCCAGTTTGATATTTTGGTGTATTTTGTTGCATAATGCATTGGTAGTCTTTGATTGATTTTTAAGTCTCCAAATACTCTTTGTGTCCTTTGTATTATTTCTTTCAACAGTATAGAGAGCAATAACTATTTACATATGTCAGTTTTTTGAGCTGTCTATTTGTATCATGTTGATGAATAGATATTGTGATGTAATATGTACTTAACTTTTTATACAGAACAAGGAGAAACTGTTCCAAAAACTGTTGTGACACACTTAACAGATAATGAAGTGTGTCTGAAAGGAGAATTCACTGATATTCAATGGAATCTGACTGAATGTGTTGAAATAACGGAGCAAAACTCTTGCACATCCACACACACCATTGTACTGGACACATGTAACTACACAATGGATGTTGATATGCCACCAGGTTAGTATTTATTAAAGTAAACAAGTGTTTAGTTTTCAGCATGACGAACATGCTTTATTTTTTTACTGCTCTTTAAACACAAATGTCACCCCCTCATTTATGCTGTTAAATTAAATTCAGTTAATGAGTGTGAATTTGAATTGGCCACAACACACAGGATATTAATTACAAAATTAATATATCTAATATAGTAATTACAAATTAAAAATATGGATAGACGACATTTGAATCACTGATTATTAGTATCCGTTTCTGGAAATCACAGGTTTTGTGTATAGAAAAAGAGACCTAGCGACGCCCATGGAGTCAGTTACAATATCTTGGTGTTTGTTTGAGTTGTGTATGTATGCTGTGATCTGAGAAGTCTGATGTGTATTTTTAGCAACTGAATGTTTCTGTTTCAGTCAAACCTGAAATACGCTTCAATGCAACTATTCCCTCTCAGTTTGAATGGACTAATAAACCTGCACGATGTAATCATACGCTTGAAGTCATTTGCACCCATGACAGTAAGTAATGCAAATGTTTCCATGACAGTGTAAATGCATTTTTTTTTTTCTTTTTAAATTGCAGCACCATAAATGCATTGCTGATTAAATAGATGATGAATGAGTTTTCTCTTCTTTCTTTGTCAGATTGGCAAAATAATTATAGTTTAAATAATAAAATATCATTATTACCCAAAACACATTACACCTGCACTGGAGAATATCCTAATGAGAAACAACCCATCAAGAGTGATCCTCTCTCCATTCAAATAGAATGTGGTGAGTTGCTAATTAAACAGACAGCACTAGTCTTTCTCCCAGTAATTCTTCCTTCTTCCTTTTCTGCACACCTGGGAATATTTACTAATAATGTCAGTAGTTTTATTAGGCTACACTATACTTTCCATGTACAGTACAGTGGCCCTATTTAGGCAATTATGGCACATA
Source organism: Labeo catla (assembly GCA_012976165.1). Classification (NCBI taxonomy): domain Eukaryota; kingdom Metazoa; phylum Chordata; class Actinopteri; order Cypriniformes; family Cyprinidae; genus Labeo; species Labeo catla. The sequence continues at coordinate 8,683 of VONZ01003608.1, forward strand.
ATTTATATGAATGTCTGTGCACTGCAATATATAAGTAAAATATCAAATCAACACTAAACATGTCTTCATCATTGTTCTAACAATATCTTTGTTTTCATTCCATTAACATATATTTGCAATTATCTTGTCAGTCTAACCTAAAAGGATAATGCACCACAGTTTTTAATAAAACTTGGCTGTCTCTTGATTACTGACTTTAACAAAATGACATTCAGACATATTTAAGTAAAACTGAGGAATACAAATATGCAAATAAGGCCATTGTGTTTTACTGCCTATGAATTGTAAAGCTTTGTTTTGCAGTGTTTGTAATTTTTTTTATCCCCTCTCTTACAGATTTGGAAAAGAATGCAAGTTATAGAGATATATCCAACAACTCCTTTCATATATACTGGAATGCACCTAAGAACGATAAATGCTCAAACATTATTTGGAGCAGTTATTCAGTCACTTGCCAAAACGGTGAAAAGAGACCCGTTCCAGCAAGCTGTACACAAGGCGAAGGCAACAGCACACATTGCACTGTTACAGAATTAGAGGCATTTACCACCTATACATGCGAACTTACTGCACACCATAATGGCCATAAGTACATCATTTTCTCCAAGAAACAAAAAACAGTTTCTGCTAGTAAGTGTTTTAATATCTTTGAGTGTGTGGTCCTGGTATTCCCTATGTTATGGGGACCAAATATCCCCACAAGTAGTAATACCTATAATTTAACATTGTGGGAACATTTTTATTTTTTGTATTTTATTATTATTATTATTATTATTATTTTTTGTTTTTTGTTTTTTTTTTTTTTGCTCCACATGAAGAAACAAGGTTTTTTTTTTTGTTTTGTTTTTTGCTTTGTTTTTTTTAATGTAAAAATGCAGAATGTTTTTGTGTGAGGGGTAGGTTTAGGGTAAGGGTATAGAAAATATAGTTTGTACAAAAGAAAAGTCAAAGAAAAGTGTGTGTGTGTGTGTGTGTGTGTAAGTGTGTGTGTGTATGTGTGTGGTCTTGTTTTTATATCCTGGTGGGAACCTAAGCCTGAATACACACAGACTAGAGACAAAGAGGTCCCCATGGGGAAACAAGCTTATAAATCTTTTTTTTTTTTTTTTTTTTTTTTTTTGAGAATGTAAAAATTCAGAAAGATTTCTGTAAGGGTTAGGTTTAGGGGTAGGGTTAGGGTAAGGGGATAGAAAATACAGTGTGGACAGTATAAAAACCATTGTGTGTGCATTATTTAATACACATTTTGTCAGAAAAATGTAAACTTTTCCATGTCTACATGAGACATTTCTTCTCAATGTTAGTTTTACTTTGTGGCAATTTTATAAGTATCAGTAGATATTTTGTCATCATAACCTTTTGATTTTTTTTCCCCTCCATTTTCAGAAAATCTATAATGTGTACTGTTAACAATTTAGTATTAGCTTTATAGCCAATTATTATATTGCTTAATTGCATTCTTCTTATTATTCTTTTTCATTTAAATGTTATATGTATGTAAATATTACACCATTGTGTCTAAAATGTATTTTGTCTCTTTCTGTTTAATAGAGCCCAAACTGATGTCAATTACAGTACAAAAGCCTTCTCACAATTCTGTTCACGTACAATGTTCTAATCTCACGGGACAAAATGACTGGAATGGAGACGCTGGGTATTTTGAAGCCGTAATCAAATACAATGGACATCCTATAAAGCACCCTGAAAAAAACAAAAAATGCTGGTTTTCATTCTCAGATCTTCACTACCTTACCACCTATGATATTGAGGTAGTTATATCCTACTTAATATCTTGCTAAAGAGTCATGTGTTCCAATATACATATCATGCACAGGATTGCAATGTTTTCTTTTGTGTTTCACAATACACAAATTTTCATTTCAGGTTACAGCCACAAATGTACAAAAAAATTCGACTGTCGTACAACAAACCATTACTACAAACTGTAAGAACAACTTTTTTTAATTCTGGCCAACTTAGAGGAGATAATAGACAATTCAGTTAACCCTCTGGGGTCTGAGGGTGTTTTGTGGCCCTGGAGAAGTTTTGACATGCCCTGACATTTGTGATTTTTTTCAGTATCTTAAAAACATTTTCATGGCTAAAGTCTAATTACATTGTAATCAGCACAAACTGGGCTACAATAATATGTATTTGTAATTGTACTAACGTAAAAAGGACATTTTATATCTGAGAAGCTAATAATTATTGTTTATCACGTTAAACATCTAAACATTATCCTATTGTTATACGATACATAAATAACTAAATAACTAAATAATATGATCTTTAAGTCATAAACATAAGCACGCTTTGTATGTATTATACAATACAAAAACATTTAATACCGGGGAAACTATATTATTATTGTTAAGCGTAAGTGTAAACACTATTATCTTTATATCGCATAGTTTTCTATTGTATAGAACGATAAAAAATATCTTGGCGTCGCGACACATTTTGATGCAATGAAATGAATCGTACTTCATAATGTTTCACTTGTCTAACTAGTAAAATGTGTACAAGTTCTGTCACAGTAACACAGTAACAACTAACGCAATTAGGCTAATAAAAGAAAGACTTACTCATGTAAATATGTCCTCTGATGGATCGCGCCGTGTGTCACATCGTGTTCTTCCTATGAATTCTTATTCCTCACAGCGCATCTTTTTCCAGAAAGGAAATTACTTCAGCAGCGAATACTAGTTTTCGGGCTTCATCTAAAAGTAAAAATATCAAGCTTTCTATAGATATCTCTCTCATCTCAGCGTCACGTATTCGCTGAGTTTTAGTTCATTGTACTGACGCATTTCAAAAACTTGCGTGTGGAGACGGAGACTGCTGAATGCGCACCCTGTTTATTTTCCTTGTTTTGCAAAAGCGTAATGTTTTGTTGATATTGTGAGTGTACTCAAATAAAAGTAGACTCTCTACAGATTTAAATGATGTATTACACTTATATGTACGATCAAAAATAAGCGAGCATTTTAGGTTATTTTTACTCGTGTCATGAACATGCAATTGGCGTCACCGGCGCAACCGTCGACCACAAGAGGTTAAATTAAGTATTTTTTATCTGTTCATTGTATCATCTTAGTCAAAGATTTATGATTAATCTCATGATTCAGTTCTATGTCAAAAAAAAACTTTTTTAATTGAAGTTACTGATTGCACTTTTAAATGTCCATTATATTTAGCAAATGTTCAAAATACTGTAAACTTTTTATTGAATCTAATTTAACCTGCAAATATTTTCCTCCCTCAGACAATGACAAGGCTGTCATTGGATTCCTGGCTTTCCTGATTGTTGTGACATCAATTGCACTGCTCTTCGTGCTCTTCAAAATTTACCTTCTCAAAAGAAAGCGGTCAGTGTCACAGTATCTCCCAGCTGCCCTTTGAACTCTATTATTACCATATTTTCTGTAAACATTCATCAAATGTTCATCAATGTTTCTGATGGGATTTCTCACCACAGGACTACTGAGGATGAAGAGATTCTTCTTACACGTATGTTATTCACTCCTATCAATCAATTTCTTGTATTCCAAAAGTAAATTGCTTTTAGAATCTGATGTTTTTCGGTCCTCCAGCAGAACCCTTGCGCAGAGTCGAGCCCATCTATGCTGACGGTTTAATAGATGCTTACAAGAGCAAGATCGCTGATGAGAGCCGTCTGTTCATGGACGAGTTTCAGGTGATTCTCCATACCGTAATTCAGCAGAAGCTACATTTACAGTTTTAATATAATGAGAAATACATGCCGATTCTGCTCCTCCTCAGAGCATTCCCCGCATTTTCTCCAATTACACCATCAAAGAAGCAAAGAAACCAGAAAACCAGTCCAAGAACCGCTACGTTGATATTCTGCCCTGTAAATATCACTCCAGTTTTTATATAGAAACCAGTTTACCCACAATTCCTTCTGCAGTTTTCATATTTCAATCAGAAAATTGATCGGTTTGTGCATGAATTCGCAGATGACTATAATCGGGTTTCTCTTTCGACTGGAGGTGAAGACGACTACATCAATGCCAGCTTTATCGAGGTACGGGTCATCCTGTATATATCATGCTTGTTTACCTCTATTAATTTCAATCTTATTTTAATTGTAATATACTTGGGTTAAAATGTAATTAAAGCTATGTTGCCAGCATCGCCTCATGATTTAAGTGGAGGTGATTTGATTTTATTCACTGGTTTATTGGTAATAAATTTGGTGTAAAGTAGGTATTATTAAAAACCCCAGTTTAGTCTAGATGTTACACTCTAATAATTTTCAAAATATTTTACATATAATTAATAATGCTAATAATTTTGTTAACAATTGAAATACACTGCCAGTCAAAAGTTTTTTAACAGTAAGATTTCAAATGTTTTTTTAAAAAGTCTCTTCTGCTCACCAAGCCTGCATTTATTTGATCCAAAGTACAGCAAAAACAGTAACATTTTGAAATATTTTCGCTATTTAAAATAACTGTTTTCTATTGTAATATATTTTAAAATGTAATTTATTCCTGTGATCAAAGCAACATTTTCAGCATCATTACTCCAGTCTTCAGTGTCACATGATCCTTCAGAAATCATTCTAATATGCTGATTTGCTGTTCAAGAAACATTTATTACTATTATTATTATTATCAGTATTTAAAACAGTTGATAACACAGTTAAATAGTGATGATAAAGACATTTATAATGTTACAAAAGATTTCTATTTTTCTATCAGCTGTTTTCAACATATTAATAATAAATGTTTTTAGCATCCAATCAGAATATTAGAATGATTTCTGAAGAATTATGTGTCTGTAGTAATAATGCTAAAAATTCAGCTTTGAAATCTCAGGAATAAATTACATTTTACAATATATCCAAATAGAAAACAGTTATTTTAAATAGTAAACATATTTCACAATTTTACTGCTTTTGCTGTAATTTGGATCAAATTAATGCAGGCTTGGTGAGCAGAAGAGACTTTTAAAAAAACATTAAAAATCTTACTGTTTAAAAACGTTTGACTGGTAGTATAAGTATTTAATAATTTATTTAAATATTTTAATATTTATTTCATTATTTAATTTTTGATTCATTTATTTAATTAAAAATTACCAATCAATTGATCATTGATTTATAGTAATTTAAAATTCATAAATATTTTTTAAATTCATAAATATTTTTTAAAATACCTATAATAATTTTAATTGTAATATACTTGGGTTAAAATGTAATTATTTTTCAATTTAATAATATAATTGTATTTACTTTTTTACAATTATTTTTCACATTTCAAAACATCAGAAACACTTTTTTTTTTCAGTTTATTTATTTATTTTAACATGTACTGTAACTCTTTCCCCAATACAGGGATATCAAGAGCCAAAGAAATACATCGCAGCCCAAGGTAAAAACCTCTTAAAACCTGTATTAAATGGATGGTTATGATTCTAAATAGTGATTGGCTAAACACATTAAAAGCAGCCAATGAATGCACACTTTCACCCAAAATTCCAAATTACTGTCACCTGACCACCATAAAAACAGCAGAATTGTAAAATAGCTTTTAGTATGAATATGCTAGCCTTAAGGTTATCCGTAAGCTAGTGTGCTCCAAAACAATGACAAAATTTGCATTTAGAAGACATAAGCATTTAAAACAAATACTCATAAATACTCAAAATGCTGTTTTATATATCGATAATGCAATATTAATGAGATTGTGGCTATTATACGCTGTCAAATGTGGCTTTACCCAGCTCAACGGCACTGGCCCAAGCTGTTATATACACAAAACGCTATTGGCTATTTTGAAAAAAAGGAGCCAGACTGCTGGATACGTCCTGCCCTGTCTTCTTGTTTCAGTTGAAATTACGTTAACACAGAGAATAATGCTGCATGTTTCAAACCACTTCACTGGACCTTTAAAAGTGATAATGAACTAGGTTTCTAGATTTCGTTCTTTCGTTGTTTTCCAGGACCCAAGGATGAGACTGTTTGTGATTTCTGGAGAATGGTTTGGGAGCAAAAGTCATCCATTATTGTCATGGTCACCCGCTGTGAGGAAGGAAACAAGGTACATGGTTGTGTTTGATCCAGCATTCATATTTTTGTAATTTTTAGTAGTTTTTTGTGAATTACTGAGTGTTGCTATTTGTCTTCTCAGGCTAAATGCGCTCAGTATTGGCCATGTCTGGAAAGAGAGACTGAGATTTTTGATGATTTTGTGGTGAAAATCCGATCTGAGCAACACTGCCCTGATTATATCATTCGCCATCTGGTCCTGACCAATGTAAGTGTGTGCTATCCGCTCATTCCTACAGTATATGCTTCATTCAGGCAGTTTTAACTTACAGTGTGTGTATGTGTGTGTACAGAAGCGAGAGAAGGCCTCCGAAAGAGAGGTCACTCATATCCAGTTCATTAGTTGGCCTGACCACGGAGTGCCTGGAGATCCCAGCCTGCTTCTGAAGCTCAGAAGAAGAGTCAACTCCTTCAAGAACTTCTTCAGTGGCCCAGTCGTGGTCCACTGCAGGTAAGATAGGACTGCAGAGATTATTAAATACATTTGGTAACAAAAAAGGACATTGTCTAAAGCAGTGTTTCTCAACTCTTGTGCTCTGGTATGTGCTCTGCACATTTTGTATGTCTCCCCCATTTACCACACCTGATTCAGATCATCAGTTCATTAGGAGAAAGATCCATGAACTGAACTGAGTGTGTCAGATTCAGAAACATACAAAATGTGCAGAGCAGTGGGCTCCAAGGACTGGAGTTGAGAACCACTGGTCTAAAGGGTCATTTGAAGTTGTTGAAGCTTAATAGGATAGTTTACCCAAAAATGAAAATTCTGTCATTAATTACTCACCCTCATGTCGTTCCAAACCTGTAAGACCTTTGTTCATCTTCTGAACACAAATTAAGATTTTTTTTATGAAATCTAAGAGCTTTCTGACCCTGCATAGACAGCAACGCAACTGAAACATTTTATGGCCAAGAAAGGTAGTAATGACATTGTTAAAATAGTCCATGTGACATCAGTGGTTCAATCGTAATGTTATGAATCTATGATAATAGCAAAGAAAATGAAAATAATGACATTATTCAACAATTTCCTCTCTTCTTTACCAGTCTAATGTGAATGTTTGTTGTATATAGTGCAGGGGTTGGCCGCACAGGAACATATATTGGCATTGACGCAATGATCGAATCTCTTGAGGCGGAAGGCAGAGTGGACATCTATGGATACGTAGCAAAACTACGTCGCCAGCGTTGCCTCATGGTTCAAGTGGAGGTGATTAGATTTTATTTGCTGATTTATTGTTAATAAATTTGGTATGTTGCACCAAATTTGAAGTAATTATTATTAAAAAGCTTAAAGTTTTATCTGGTTTAAAACTTTAAATAGTTTTGTTGACAAAAATCTGATCCTTTATTTTACATTTGATGGATGTGTTTATGCATATTTAACTGTATGTGTTGTTGATTGTGACAGGCCCAGTACATACTGATTCACACCGCTCTGATTGAACATAACCAGTTTGGAGATACAGAGCTCTCACTGTCCGAATTCCACTCAGCGCTCAACACCCTCAGACAGAAAGACGGCAATGACCCCAGTTTGCTTGAAATGGAGTTCCAGGTTTGTCCTCCCTCTTTGACTTTCAACTTATTTGTTATTAGGACACTGAAGTGTTTTGTACTGTGTGTATCCGCCTGCTAATGCAGCATGTTTTTTTCTTTATAAAGAGACTCCCCAAATTTAAAAACTGGAGAACATTTAACACGGGAAGCAGCGAGGACAACAAGAAGAAAAACCGGTGCTCAAAAGTTATCCCATGTCAGTGACCAACACCAACTTTATTAATACGAAATGGATTCATTCATTATAAATTAGTATCAGATGAGTAATTAGTGAATATTTTTGTTCCAGATGACTATAATCGAGTCTTGTTTAGACTGGACATTGAGGGCAACCAGACCAGTGACCCTGAGGATGAGGAGGACTATTCATCAGACGAGGAAGAAGAATCTAATGAATACATCAATGCCTCATTCATTGATGTACAAAACTCGATTCTCTTAAAATGATATTTTCTAATATATCATGATTTTTTAATTACAGTTATTAGAGTGAAGGAGAAATTGTTTAATTGTCATGAAAATAATGTAAAAAAAAGTCCTAAAATAAGCTTTATAAGTGAGTGATAAAAATATGGAAATCTCAAATATGCATGTTATTGCTTTCCAACAGGGCTACTGGTGTCATAAGAGCCTGATCGCAGCACAGGGGCCTTTACCAAACACAATAGCAGAGTTCCTGCTCATGCTGTACCAGCAACAAACTAAAACACTGGTCATGCTTACAGACTGCCAAGAGGACGGCAAGGTACGACTTTCCACAATAACACAGAGAAAGATAGACAGACAAATAGATAAACATGCAGCCGGCCAGACAGGAAAATTGAATAGATACAGAACAGACAGACAGACAGAGGGATAGATGGTATTATATTTGGACAGATAGGTAGACAGATTAATAGTATTAATAGGAAAGATGAATGAACGGACAGACAGATAGATAGATAGACAGACAGAGATAGATGGAGGGATAGATAGTATTACAGTTAGACAAAGAGATAGACAGCCAGATGCAGAGATAGATAGATGGACGGACGGATGGATGGACGGACAGATAGACAGACAGATACACAGACAGACATACAGGTAGACAGATAGATATACAGACGAACGGACGGATGGACAGTATCATAGTTAGACAGACAGATAGATGATAGATAGATAGATAGACGGATGGACAGACGGACAGTATTATAGTTAGAAAGACAGATAGATAGATAGATAGATAGATAGACAGTTAGACAAAGAGATAGACAGCCAGATGCAGAGATAGATGGACGGACAGACGGATGGACAGATAGATACATAGACGGACAGTATCATAGTTAGACAGACAGATAGATAGACAGATGGATGGATAGTATTATAGTTAGAGATAGACAGAAAGATGCAGAGATAGATGGATGGATGGAGACGGATGATAGTGTTATAGTTAGATAGATAGATAGATAGATAGACAAAACAGTTGACTGATCTCTCCCCAGTTTTTTAGATCATATCTGTATTTTTTCAGGATTATTGCCATCAGTATTGGGGAGATGAAAAGAAAACATTCGGAGACATGGAAATTGAGGTTAAAAAGACAGAAAGCTTCCCAACGTACGTGAGACGGCGTCTGGAAATACAGTCCACAAAGGTAACCACAGTCCTTCTCCTCAGCATGAATATCTGTTACATCATTAACTGCAGACAAGTTTTCTGAGACACATGAATCCCTCTTGAATCCTGTAACAGAAGAAAGACATCTTGGAGGTGGATCAGTACCAGTTCCTGAAATGGAAAGCCCAAGTGCTTCCGGAGAACACTCAGGAGTTGATAGAGATGATAAAGGTCATCAGAGAGAACGGCAATTATGACAACAGCAAAATGAACAGGAATGTCCCCATGGTGGTGCACTGCGAGTAAGTCCATCACCAACAGTTTCTTTCCCTGATGAAGATGAATAGATTTTGGTTGGATTTTTAACTTCCTTAAACGTTCATTTCAGCAATGGTTCATCTCGTACCGGAATCTTCTGTGCCTTATGGAATCTCCTGGACAGTGCATACTCTGAGAAGTTGGTGGACATCTTCCAAGTAGTCAAAAACTTGCGCAAGGAGAGACAGGGAATGGTGGAAACAATCGTAAGTTCTTGTGTTGTATGCAAAAACAACAGATCTTGGGTACTAGACACCATTTTGAATTTAACCCAGATGAAAGTTAACAGCTTTATATCTTAAAACTGCAACTTACCTCATAATTACCTTTTTTACACTGAGACAGGAAAGGGCTTCTTAAAATATCAATCTACAGGATTTCTAAGTTAAACTAAATTAGTCTTGGGCTTTCTATTGTTACTGTAGGATCTTCCCTGTTGAAAAAAACAGCTAAAACCAGCTTAAGATGGTTGGCTGGTTTTAGCTAGTCATCCAGGTTGGTCTTAGCTGGTCATAGCTGGTCAGCAGGCTGGATTTAGAGAGGTTTTGGCCACTTCCAGGCTAGGAGACCAGCTGGAACGACCAGCTAAAACCAGCCTGACCAGCCTGGGAGACCAGCTAAAACCAGCTACTTCCAGCTTAAACCAGCCAAAACCAGCCAACCAGCCTAGGCTGGTTTTAGCTGTTTTTTGTTTTTTTTTCAGCAGGGTTGTTCTTATCTTGTTCCATGTTTCATACCAAATATTTTAGC
>VONZ01003609.1:0-18957 GCA_012976165.1 Labeo catla
TCATGCATGTGAAACATTTTTAATGTGGGTCAGCTTTTTTCATGAAACTGCATGAACTAGCGTTTTCTGACTGAGAAAAGACGTTTTAGAGCGTTTCCAAGCATTCCTTGGTTTCATGAGCTGACATGCCTAAAAACATTTTTGGCGATCCTAGAAGGCCCAGACTAAGCGTTTTATGAACTGAGTCTCTAACTAAATTTTATATGCAATAAACTTCTAACACATCAAGAATTGTCTTTCTGAATTGTAAATAACATTCCGTTCATGCATCTGAAACATTTTTAATGTGGGTCAACTTTTTTCATGAAACTTCATGAACTTTCGTTTTCTCACTGAGAAAAGACGTTTTAGAGCGTTTCCAAGCATGTCTTGGTTTCATGAGCTGAGTTGCCTAACATCAGGATTGGCGTTCCTAGAAGGCTCTAACTAAGCGTTTTATGAACTGAGGCTGTAACTAAATTTCATATGCAATAAACTTCTAACACATCAAGAATTGTCTTTCTGCATTGTAAATAACATTCCGTTCATGCATCTGAAACATTTTTAATGTGGGTCAACTTTATTCATGAAACTTCATGAACTTTCGTTTTCTCACTGAGAAAAGACGTTTTAGAGCGTTTCCAAGCATGCCTTGGTTTCATGAGCTGACATGCCTAAAATCACTATTGGCGTTCCTAGAAGGCTCTAGCTAAGCGTTTTATGAACTGACCCAGCTGGCATTTTAACGTGGAGTCAGCGTTGAATCAACGTCAGGTGTCAGTGTTGGATAACCGTTGGATTTTGTTTAGATTTTGCAAATCGAATCAACGTTGAAATAGCAACGTCATTCCAACGTCACGTTTGTCAACATAGGTGAATTTGCCAACATTGAATCAATATTGATTTTAGTTTAGTTTCTGCAAATCCAATCAACGTTAAAATTTCAACGTCACTAAAGTCCTGCTTTTCAACAGTTTATTGATCAGCATTGTTTGGATGTTGGAACGTTATTTTTCTACTGATATCCCTAGTGAAAAAAAAAATATGCTAAGTATACTTGCAGCCAGACTAATTGTCAGCATACTTCAAGTGTGTTACTGATTAGTCAACTTGAAGTGTGCTATTTGGAACAACTAATTTTGTGCTAAGTATATTTTAGTTGTAATTAAATTGTAGTAAAGCATAACTGTAAGTGTATTTAGTGTACTTTTATGTGCTAAATTGGAACAACTTCAAGTATACTTAGTATACTTTAAGTAAGTATATGCTGTGTAAGCTAACTGCATGCTTGATTAGTGATATTAAAGTGTACTTTGTTTGTATTACAAGTATATTACAAATTAATTAAGGGTGTCTTCAAAATATACAAGAAACACACCATAAATATATTATTTTTGAGTAAAAATATGCATTTTTTTCCCCCAATGCTGAATGCACTCGTTGTCAGGGTCATTAAACCAGTGTGAGTGAAATTCAATTTTTGGCCATGCAATAGTGTTTACTTGGCTGTACTTGTGACATCACAAACTAGTAGCTGAACTGTACACTGTAAATCCTAATAAGTTCAGCTTACTTAAAAAAAGTTTGGAAACAGATTGCCTTATTTTGTTAAAGCAAACTTAAAGGTAAAACTAAAGTTAATTTAATAATCAGTTTAAAGTAAAGAAAGCAAACTCTTACAGAGTAAATTATCTAATAAATATCAAATTAGATTAATGTCATTTCTAGTTAACATACTCCAGGACATTTACTAATCTTACTTAAGATTTAATAGTAAGATTACTTTATTAATTCTATTAACTAATAGTGTTATTTTGTGTTGTGCAAACATCTTAAATGCTGTTATTCTCAACATGGATTTAATCTGCCATTTTAAGCTATGGGAACTTAAAACATTTTGTGCAATCGGTTTCCACATTTTCTTTAAGTAAACTGAACGTATTTTTATTCGTTCAACCAGCATGAAATGAACTTAACACAAGTTTGAAATTCTCAAAATTTTATTTTTGTAAAAAACTTTAAGAATATCACAATAATAAAAATTAGCTTTTAAAACATCTGTGTTCTGAGACTTCTTGACTAAACAACACTTTGTTGTCATAACATTATCTGGACCCACTGGAACACTGTTAAACAATAGAGCATTTTCAGAATGGCATGCAAACAGAACAGCAAAAATAAAATACAGGCCTTTCAAACCCATCCATGACAATTCTTCCCTCCATGATTGCCTTTATTGCATCCACAATGAGGGCATGTCCTCTGGTAGAACTGTGAGCAGGTCTACAACTGCTTGACTGAAGTCTGCATCCACATCCTAAGTAGAGAAATAAAATAGGTACAGTGTAAATTTCTCCATTTCAATACTGGAAATGTTCTAAAAGCATACATTGACAAGGAACTTTTAATGCTTTTCATTTATAAGCAAATTGATTCATATTGATGACCAGAGTGAGTGTACAATGATCTGTGCAAACATCAAGCACAAGGAAATGGAATTAAGGAATTAAGCTTTAAATTATGATCACCAAAGAAAGATGACGAGGTTTATAGTGTGATAGTGACATTTCACAATACATGATTTCAATCAGAGCAAAAGTATAAATTATCATTTGTGTCAACTATTACTGCATGCCTTGTCTTGGAAGTCTTGGAATATTACACACAAGTTCCATTGACTACATTTTTTGTACATTGTTTTCAACATTATAGATTTACAGAACTTTTTTTTTTTTTTTTACAACATGCTAAGAATGCTAAGAGCATTTTCTCTCTTGTTATGGAGTGATGAATCACACCCATCATTTACATGATTTTATCTTAAAGGGTTTGTTCACCCAAAAATTAAAATTAGCCCATGATTTACTCGCCCTCAAGGCATCCTAGGTGTGTATGACTTCATTCTTTCAGACCAATCCAATCAGAGTAACATTAAAAAAATGTCCTGGCTCTTCCACGCTTTCCATGGCAATGGGCGGGTGTTTCTGTTCAACAGTTCAAAAGGAGTGCAAGAAAGCGCATCCATCCATAATAAAATGTGCCTCACACATGAATAAAGGCCTTCTGTAGTGGATCGATGCATTTTTTAAAGAAAAATATACACATTTAAAACTTTTCTCTCACTTCCACTAACCTGTGCTTCCATGTTTGTCACTAATCACCGGTGCACACGCACACGTACATCCTACATCAGCTGCCCGGGATGGCTTCTGCCTATGACAGTTAGCGGAAGTGAGAGAAAAGTGTATGGTTTTAAATATGGACATTTTTCGTACAAAATCATATATTCGCTACAGAAGGCTTGTATTCACCTCTCGGAGCTGTGTGAGGCATGTTTTATTATGGATGGACGCATTTTACTGCACTTCATTAAACTGTTGAACAGAAACAGCCACCCACTGACATTATAAAGCTTGGAAGAGCCAGGATATTTTTTAATATAACTCTGATTGTATTGGTCTGAAAGAAGAAAGTCATACAATAGGGCTGTACGATAAATTGCATGCGATTGTCATGCACATCTTGTCAGTAAAGACGGTTATGTGATTAGTAGTAAATCTCCATCACGTGCATTCAGATAGAGCGAAATTTAATACACAGAGCCTTAGTTCGCTGACGAGCTACACAATATCATGTTCATACTCGCAGATGAATCACATTCGATTATGAACGCAATATTGCGTAGCTTGTCAGTGAACTAAGGCTCTGTGTATTAAATTCCGCTCCAACTGAATGCATGTGATGGAGATTTACTTCTAATCACAGAACCATCTTTACTGTCGAGATGCGCATGACAATCACATGTGATTTATCGTGCAGCCCTAATATACACCTAGGATGCCTTGAGAATGAGTAAATCATGGGCTAATTTCCATTTTTGTGTGAACTAGGCTCTTTATTTCAAGAAGTTTATTTCAAAGTGTGTAAAGTCTGTAATGATGTTTGTGATCACTCAACACAATTTCGCGAAGTTAAAGCATTTACACCAATTTCAGTAATAAACTGTTTCACAAAAGACAAATATAGCATCTACTGCAAAACTAAAAAAAAAATAATAATACACAGAACCTTTGGCAATTTTTCATAACCTGAACTATATTCATATTGAATAAAACAAAATGATGAGAGCAGAAAATCCAGTAATACTTACGAAACACATCCTGTAAAATTCCTCTGGGTCATTCTCCAGGATGACTGAAAGGCCCTGAAGTACTGCAGTGGAAACATCAGATGACTATGAAAAAATAAAGACAGGCTGAGGATAACAATCATAAGCAAATCATGATTTAAAGATGACAACTACAGCCAACATGATAAAGAGATACCTTTTAATGAACTTGATGTGAAATTTCAAATCCTTTTTTCTAGAAAATGTCAAAAGTGCAGAGTCTGTGTCCAGTGCTGCGCAGAACTCAGATCCGAGATATGCGACTGAATCCTGCAAAGATCTAAGAACAAACATTGAGTGGCTATTAACATTTTGAAGGACACAATCCATAAACACACTTTTTGAAAAGGAATAGGGTTTTGAAAATTTTGGAAAAGGAAAAAAAAACAGGTTTTGATGAGGAAAATAAATCTTTCAGTGAAAAGTCATCAAGGGTATTAAATACACATCTGTATTAAATTTACAGTCTTTGAAAGGACACTGACATTTATTGTTACTTGTCAAACGAGTATGCAAACTGAATAAAATCTGACACATCATCTGGCTCAGTTAAAGAAAAAGTTTACTCAAAAATAAAAATTAGCTATTAATTTACTCACCCTTACGCCACCCGAGATGTTCATGAGTATTTTTCTTCAGCAGAACAGCAAAGAAGATTTTTAGCTGAAAATGTGGCCTTTGGTGATTGATACAATTTAAGTCAGAGACTGTCCATTTTTGGAGGGAAAAAACATATCAAGGAGCACAAAATTAATACCGGGTGCTCCTGATGATATATTGAGGTTTTATCAAGCAAGATGATCGATCTGTGGAAGAAAATGAAATAAATGCTTTTAAGTCTCATTTACTGCATTCATCTTACATTTATCTAAGTAGATCCTCTCTGCAAAGTAAACACAAATGTAAAGAATGTCTGTTATGTCACAAACATAGCACTTGTAACAAACATAAACTAAAGCATCTGAACTTACATTTCCACTGGACAGCAGTCATCAACTGGTATTCTAAAATAATAAAAAAGTGTTATCCATTAATCAAAAATCAGTGAACACTGAAAAAACAAAACCAAATGTATAGAGTGTTTTTTTTTTCTTATGTGATGTAAATGGAAACATCTGGTATTTTAAAACTAAGATCGTTAACTTACATTTAAATAAGTTTCAATGTTATATATACTCTGCTTGAGGAGGTGGGGGTGATGGGTCTGCTAAAGACTCGTTGACAATCTCAGAATGCGTATTGTTTGTTACTGCCTGCACATTACCGTAATTATCATACTAAGCACGCATAGTATTTTCGTCGCAACCAGGTATTTCTAACAAATAATGCTACGGCTTGACTACAGTTTAGCACTCATAGTTGCTTTCAAAATCGCCGTGTCAAGTTAAAAAGAGTTATTTTAAAAGAACCCGTCTGAAGATGTAGCGTTCCTCTATCCGTTTGTACACTGACCGGATTGCGCGCTCTCTAGCTCTCTCATGGTTTGAAGTGTTTTGTTTACTTCTCACTGAATTTTGAATTCTGCAAAACGTCACATGAAACAACCGTCGTTCAAATTACTCCTATTCTCGTAACTTATCACTAGCACGAATGGATAACATAGTAATTAATAGACAACCAGCAGCTAATTTTACAGATATGAATTGGACATTAAGTTAACTGGTTTGAACAGAAATCGCTTCAAATAATGTGCAGGGTCAACCCGTGTTTGAGTTCTTTGAATGGGCTAAGATGTTCCACAAAACAGCATGCAACAAAGTGCATAAAATCTAACCATCATAAGGACTAACAAGCAAAAAAACAGAAAATGAGACTTAAATTAAAAGCTTTTACCTTGATTTTACCGAAATAGATCCTCTGCAAACACGTTGAATCCTCAGCCGTTGTGCTTCTGCGACGTGGGGGAGGGGCAATTGTCGCCCAGGGCGCATGCGTAACAGCATGTCTTGGACATTTTGAGTAATTTTACTTAAATTTCATTAGTTATGGGAAATATCTGTTCTAATATTTCAGCAACAATGAAAAAAATTTAGTAAACTCAACATTTTGGTTAAAATAGAGTAAACTTACTAGTGTTTTTACAGCAAGGAATACTATTTGTTTTTTTCTTGTGTTCCTATGGTGTGCTGTTGGTATAAAATTATAAATGCATTGATGTACATGGACCTCTCTGTGACATTGTATAAATTTATTCAAATACTTAAATCACAATTACAAGAGTAGCCTTTTGTATGCATACACTTCATTTAATAATGTTTTAAATGGGCTTGCATTTATGCATTTATCATATGTTTCATTACTTTCTGTTGCAAGCATGAAGTACACTTAAAAATTACTCCAAAATTTAACTTAAAGCAGACTAACAAGTTATTTAATAATGTACTTTAAAAGTATACTTTCAATGCATTGTTACATTTCAGCACACAGTTAAAAATAATACTAAAATATATTTAAATAAAGCGCAAATAAATACACTTTTAAAAACAAACAAAACTACATTTCAAGTATATTTTTAGAAAATATACTAAATTACAATTATTTTAAAGTGTCTTAAAAGTTGTATTGTGAAAATAGGTAAAAGCATGGTGGTAATACACTTTTTATATATTTAAAGTTAGTACAATTTTTGGTTAGTATATTTGCAATGTACTATTGAAACAGGAAATATATTACAAATACAATAAAGTATACTTTTTTTCACTAGGATATTTCAACAAAATGTTTAAAAGTCATGGTTGTAAAAATAATGTTGATTTGACGTACAACTAAAACATTTATTTTTATTTCTATGTTGAATCCATAGTGAGTTAACAACACCATTTCAACCATTTGGTATTCAACGTTGTTTTGACGTTGAATGAATGTTTTTTCATAAACTGACATTATTTCAACCACATTTAAACGTTTAAGGTCGGTCGAATGCCAGCTGGGGAGGCTCTAACTTAATATGAAATGTATAAAACTTCTGACACATCTAGAAGTTTCTTTCTGGATTGTAAATAACATTTCTTTCATGCATGTGAAACATTTTTAATGTGGGTCAGCTTTTTTCATGAAACTGCATGAACTAGCGTTTTCTCACTGAGAAAAGACGTTTTAGAGCGTTTCCAAGCATGCCTTGGTTTCATGAGCCGAGTTGCCTAAAATCAGGATTGGCGTTCCTAGAAGGCTCTAACTAAGCGTTTTATGAACTGAGGCTTAACTAAATTTCATATGCAATAAACTTCTAACACATCAAGAATTGTCTTTCTGCATTGTAAATAACATTCTTTCATGCATCTGAAACATTTTTAATGTGGGTCAACTTTATTCATGAAACTTCATGAACTTTCGTTTTCTCACTGAGAAAAGACGTTTTAGAGCGTTTCCAAGCATGCCTTGGTTTCATGAGCTAGGATGCCTAAAATCACTATTGGCGTTCCTAGAAGGCTCTAACTAAGCGTTTTATGAACTGAGGCTCTAACTTAATATGAAATGTATAAAACTTCTGACACATCTAGAAGCTTCTTTCTGGATTGTAAATAACATTTCTTTCATGCATGTGAAACATTTTTAATGTGGGTCAGCTTTTTTCATGAAACTGCATGAACTAGCGTTTTCTGACTGAGAAAAGACGTTTTAGAGCGTTTCCAAGCATGTCTTGGTTTGATGAGCTGACATGCCTAAAAAACATTTTTGGCGATCCTAGAAGGCCCAGACTAAGCGTTTTATGAACTGAGGCTCTAACTAAATTTCATAGCACAAACTTCTAACACATTAAGAATTGTCTCTTTCTGCATTGTAAATAACATTTCTTTTCATGCATCTGTAACATTTTTAATATAATCGTAGCTTTTCATGAAACTGCATGAACTAGCTGCTTTTCTCACTGAGAAAGACGCTTTAGAGCTGCCTTCCATGTCTTGGTTTCATGCCGAGTTGCCTAAAATCAGGATTTCCATGCTCCTAGAAGGCTCTAACCAAGCTGCTTATGAACTGAGGCTGTAACTAAATTCATGCACAAACTTAAACACATCAAGAATTGTCTCTTCTGCATTGTAAATAACATTCCGTTCATGCATCTAAAACATTTTAATGGGTCAACTTTATTCATGAAACTTCATGAACTTTCGCTTTCTCACTGAGAAAAGACGCTTTTAGAGCTGCTTCCCAAGCATGCCTTGGTTTCGCATGAGCTAGGATGCCTAAAATCACTATTGGTTCCTAGAAGGCTCTAGCTAAGCCGCTTTTATGAACTGAGGCTCTAACTTTTATATGAAATGTATAAACTTCTGACACATCTAGAAGTTTCTTCTGCATTGTGGGGCCAACATTTCTTACATGCATCTGAAACATTTTATTATGGGGTCAGCTTTTTTCATGAAACTGCATGAACTAGCGTTTCTGACTGAGAAAAGACGCTTTAGAGTGTTCCAAGCATGTCTTGGTTTCATGAGCTGAGTTGCCTAAAATCAGGATTTCTCAGTTCCTAGAAGGCTCTAACCAAGTTTTATGAACTGAGGCTGTAACTAAATTTCATAGTACAAACCAACACATCAAGAATTGTCTTTCTGCATTGTAAATAACATTTCTTTCATGCATCTGAAACATTTTTAATTTGGGTCATCTTTATTCATGAAACTTCATGAACTTTCGTTTTCTTACTGAGAAAAGACGTTTTAGAGCGTTTCCAAGCATGCCTTGGTTTCATGAGCTAGGATGCCTAAAATCACTATTGGCGTTCCTAGAAGGTTCTAGCTAAGCGTTTTATGAACTAAGGCTCTAACTTAATATGAAATGTATAAAACGTCTGACACATCTAGAAGTTTCTTTCTGGATTGTAAATAACATTTCTTTCATGCATGTGAAACATTTTTAATGTGGGTCAGCTTTTTTCATGAAACTGCATGAACTAGCGTTTTCTGACTGAGAAAAGACGTTTTAGAGCGTTTCCAAGCATTCCTTGGTTTGATGAGCTGACATGCCTAAAAACATTTTTGGCGATCCTAGAAGGCCCAGACTAAGGGTTTTATGAACTGAGTCTGTAACTAAATTTCATATGCAATAAACTTCTAACACATTAAGAATTGTCTTTCTGCATTGTAAATAACATTTCTTCCATGCATCTGAAACATTTTTAATATGGGTCAGGTTTTTTCATGAAACTGCATGAACTTTCGTTTTCTTACTGAGAAAAGACGTTTTAGAGCGTTTCCAAGCATGCCTTGGTTTCATGAGCCAGGATGTCTAAAATCACTATTGCCGTTCCTAGAAGGCTCTAGCAAAGCGTTTTATGAACTGAGGCTCTAACTAAATTTCATATGCAATAAACTTCTAACACATTAAGAATTGTCTTTCTGCATTTTAAATAACATTTCTTTCATGCATCTGAAACATTTTTATTATGGGTCAGCTTTTTTCATGAAACTGCATGAACTAGCGTTTTCTCACTGAGAAAAGACGTTTTAGAGCGTTTCCAAGCATGTCTTGGTTTCATGAGCTGAGCAGCCTAAAATCAGGAATGGCGTTCCTAGAAGGCTCTAACTAAGCGTTTTATAAACTGAGGCTGTAACTAAATTTCATATGCAATGAACTTCTAACACATCAAGAATTGTCTTTCTGCATTGTAAATAACATTTCTTTCATGCATCTGAAACATTTTTATTATGGGTCAGCTTTTTTCATGAAACTGCATGAACTAGCGTTTTCTCACTGAGAAAAGACGTTTTAGAGCGTTTCCAAGCATGTCTTGGTTTCATGAGCTGAGTTGACTAAAATCAGGATTGGCGTTCCTAGAAGGCTCTAACTAAGCGTTTTATGAACTGAGGCTGTAACTAAATTTAATATGCAATAAACTTCTAACACATCAAGAATTGTCTTTACGAATTGTAAATAACATTCCGTTCATGCATCTGAAACATTTTTAATGTGGGTCAACTTTATTCATGAAACTTCATGAACTTTCGTTTTCTCACTGATAAAAGACGTTTTAGAGCGTTTCCAAGCATGCCTTGGTTTCATGAGCCAGGATGTCTAAAATCACTATTGCCGTTCCTAGAAGGCTCTAGCAAAGCGTTTTATGAACTGAGGCTCTAACTAAATTTCATATGCAATAAACTTCTAACACATTAAGAATTGTCTTTCTGCATTTTAAATAACATTTCTTTCATGCATCTGAAACATTTTTAATATGGGTCAGCTTTTTTCATGAAACTGCATGAACTAGCGTTTTCTCACTGAGAAAAGACGTTTTAGAGCGTTTCCAAGCATGCCTTGGTTTCATGAGCTAAGTTGCCTAAAATCAGGATTGGCGTTCCTAGAAGGCTCTAACTAAGCGTTTTATGAACTGAGCCTGTAACTAAATTTCATATGCAATAAACTTCTAACACATCAAGAATTGTCTTTACGAATTGTAAATAACATTTCTTTCATGCATGTGAAACTTTTTTAATGTGGGTCAGCTTTTTTCATGAAACTGCATGAACTAGCCTTTTCTGACTGAGAAAAGACGTTTTAGAGCGTTTCCAAGCATTCCTTGGTTTCATGAGCTGACATGCCTAAAAACATTTTTGGCGATCCTAGAAGGCCCAGACTAAGCGTTTTATGAACTGGGTCTCTAACTAAATTTCATATGCAATAAACTTCTAACACATTAAGAATTGTCTTTCTACATTGTAAATAACATTTCTTTCATGCATCTGAAACATTTTTAATATGGGTCAGCTTTTTTCATGAAACTGCATGAACTAGCGTTTTCTCACTGAGAAAAGACGTTTTAGAGCGTTTCCAAGCATTTCTTGGTTTGATGAGCTGACATGCCTAAAAACATTTTTGGCGATCCTAGAAGGCCCAGACTAAGCGTTTTATGAACTGAGTCTCTAACTAAATTTCATATGCAATAAACTTCTAACACATCAAGAATTGTCTTTCTGCATTGTAAATAACATTCCGTTCATGCATCTGAAACATTTTTAAGATGGGTCTGCTTTTTTCATGAAACTGCATGAACTAGCGTTTTCTCACTGAGAAAAGACGTTTTAGAGCGTTTCCAAGCATGTCTTGGTTTCATGAGCTGAGTTGCCTAAAATCAGGATTGGTGTTCCTAAAAGGCTCTAACTAAGCGTTTTATGAACTGAGGCTGTAACTAAATTTCATATGCAATAAGCTTCTAACACATCAAGAATTGTCTTTCTGCATTGTAAATAACATTTCTTTCATGCATCTGAAACATTTTTAATGTGGGTCAACTTTATTCATGAAACTTCATGAACTTTCGTTTTCTGACTGAGAAAAGACGTTTTAGAGCTTTTCCAAGCATGCCTTGGTTTCATGAGCTAGGATGCCTCAAATCACTATTGGCGTTCCTAGAAGGCTCTAGCTAAGCGTTTTATGAACTGAGTCTCTAACTAAATTTCATATGCAATAAACTTCTAACACATTAAAAATTGTCTTTCTGCGTTGTAAATAACATTTCTTTCATGCATCTGAAACATTTTTAATATGGGTCAGCTTTTTTCATGAAACTGCATGAACTAGCGTTTTCTTACTGAGAAAAGACGTTTTAGAGCGTTTCCAAGCATGTCTTGGTTTCATGAGCTGAGTTGCCTAAAATCAGGATTGGGGTTCCTAGAAGGCTCTAACTAAGCGTTTTATGAACTGAGGCTGTAACAAAATTTCATATGCAATAAACTTCTAACACATCAAGAATTGTCTTTCTGCATTGTAAATAACATTCCGTTCATGCATCTGAAAGATTTTTAATGTGGGTCAACTTTATTCATGAAACTTCATGAACTTTCGTTTTCTCACTGAGAAAAGACGTTTTAGAGCGTTTCCAAACATGCCTTGGTTTCATGAGCTGAGTTGCCTAAAATCAGGATTGGCGTTCCTAGAAGGCTCTAACTAAGCGTTTTATGAACTGAGGCTCTAACTGAATATGAAATGTATAAAACTTCTGACACATCTAGAAGTTTCTTTCTGGATTGTAAATAACATTTCTTTCATGCATGTGAAACATTTTTAATGTGGGTCAGCTTTTTTCATGAAACTGCATGAACTAGCGTTTTCTGACTGGGAAAAGATGTTTTAGAGCGTTTCCAAGCATTCCTTGGTTTCATGAGCTGACATGCCAAAAACATTTTTGGCGATCCTAGAAGGCCCAGACTAAGCGTTTTATGAACTGAGTCTCTAACTAAATTTCATATGCAATAAACTTCTAACACATTAAGAATTGTCTTTCTGCATTGTAAATAACATTTCTTTCATGCATCTGTAATATTTTTAATATGGGTCAGCTTTTTTCATGAAACTGCATGAACTAGCGTTTTCTCACTGAGAAAAGACGTTTTAGAGCGTTTCCAAGCATGCCTTGGTTTCATGAGCTGAGTTGCCTAAAATCAGGATTGGCGTTCCTAGAAGGCTCTAACTAAGCGTTTTATGAACTGAGGCTGTAACTAAATTTCATATTTAGTTTTTATAGAAAAGTATTTAGCATTTAGAGAAAAGACGTTTTAAAGCGTTTCCAAGCATACCTTGGTTTCATGAGCTAAGTTGCCTAAAATCAGGATTGGCGTTCCTAGAAGGCTCTAACTAAGAGTTCCCTACCAAAAGCTACACTCGATGCTGCGTATCAATACGCTAATGAGAACATTCTTTGTTCGACCGGTTGTGAAGATTGTGTGTCAAACACGTCAAGAATTGGCTTAAATAACCTCGGTAGGTGACGTATCTGATTATGCGCACCTGCGGGTTATAAATAGATGTGAATCGAACACACCTGCAGGGTTTCTTTGTCTTCAAGGACCGTTTTGTTTGTGTGTGTGCTGTTTTGCAGTGTCTTACAAAAAAAAGAAAGTAAAGTAAAAAAAAAAGAAAGATCATGATGGAGTCAGAAAGGAGATGCGTGCCTCCCTGCGTAAGGCTCATCTCGGAGGATGATCCTCATGGTTTTTGCTTCGAGTGTTTGGGGGAAGAACACGCTGCCCTCGGGCTCGAGGGAGAGTGCGAGCACTGCGATCAGTTACCGATCAAAGTGCTTCGTGCGCGGCTCGCTTTTTTCAAAGAAGAGCGAGCCGCCCCTCCCTCGCTGCAGTCCTGGGGGTCGCGTGTTGATCTGGCTGAGGCGCGTGAGACGGGCACGCCTCTTTCTCTCGCGATCTCGCCGGATCAGGAGGTCCTTGCGTCCGTTTCTGAAGCGCGCCCCGGCGCTTCTTCAGAACGGGCGGAGGACACTTCCTCTCTTGCTTCTGCAGAGATTGACCTCGAGAGCGCCACCTCTGAGCGCTCCTCTCGCGACGACAAAGCGTATGAGGAGTTACTCGGGGTGGTAACTCGAGCGGTTGATCGGCTAAAACTAGACTGGCCGCAGGAGCAAGAGACCCTCAAACGCTCGAAGCTGGATGACAGATTTCTGTCAGGTGGCCAGGGGGAGGGACCTCAGCGACGGTCTCTCCCCTTCTTTGGCGATCTCCATGACGAGCTAGCTCGTTCATGGAGTAAGCCCTATTCGTCCCGTGTCTTTGTGCCCTCGACGTCGATTTATTCGACTATCGTGGACTCACAGGCACGGGGCTATATGATGATGCCCCAGGTAGAAGAGACGCTCGCGGGCTATCTCTCCCCTGGGAGCTCATCATCCTTAAAAAAACCCATGCTCCCCACCAAGCCTTGCAGACTAACATCTTCGCTGGTGGGGAAAGCATATCAGGCAGCGGGTCAGGCTGGTGCTTCCCTGCACACCATGGCGGTCTTGCAGGCGTACCAGGCTGACCTGCTCAAGGACTTGAGCACAGGCGGGACCATCGATGAAGAGGCGTTTTTAGAACTTCGCCGGGCCACAGATCTGTCTCTCCGTGCAACAAAGCAGACGGCCCGTGCCATCGGCCGCTCTGTGGCTGCTATGGTCTCCACGGAGAGACATCTGTGGCTCAACCTCACAGGCATCAAGGAGAGGGACCGATCATTCCTCCTTGATGCCCCAGTCTCGCCTTCCGGCTTGTTTGGTGACGCCGTTAACTCGGTCGTCACCAGGTTCCGGGAGGCGAGGCGCCATGAAGAAGCGTTTGTGAGGTTTCTTCCCCGCCGTGCTCAAGCGTCGGGACCGTCGGCCACCCAGTCCCGACCAGGTCTGGTCTCCCTGAGGCGGGATGTCCAGAAAGAGAGTGTGGCGAGTCGTGCGCCTCCTCGCAAAGACTGGGGAGCGGCTCGTCGCACTCCACAGTCCGCCTCTAAGAGGCCAGACCTGAGGAGCATCCTCACTAAAAAAAGGTCCTGAGGGTGGTGCGCCCAGGACCGTGGGGGTGTGTCCCCTCGGGGAGGGGCGTGTAAAAATCCAGCAGAGAATAGGGGCTCCTTCCCGGCACCCTCAGGAGATCTGACGAAGACGAAGTGTTACATGGTCGGTTGCCTCCTGCCATGTTTCAGGACACCGTACATCTAACATCCCCCCAGATAAGCGAAGTGTCAAAACTAGTGCCCCTATCAGAGAAACTGGCAGCGTGGAAGCTACTGCCAGATATCTCTCCTTGGGTCGTAAGGACTGTAGAAAAGGGCTACAGGATTCAGTTTGCATATCGTCCTCCGCGTTTCAACGGCGTGGTCTCCACTTCCGTGAAACCGGAATGAGTGCATTTGTTGACACAGGAATTGCAGACTCTGCTGGACAAAGGGGCCATAGAACATGTTCCCCTGCCAGACAGAGACTCAGGCTATTACAGCCGATACTTTCTGGTTCCCAAGAAAGATGGGGGGCTGCGTCCAATTTTGGATCTTCGCGGGTTAAACCGCTACCTCAGAACTTACAAGTTCAAGATGCTAACAATCAAGATGATTGTTTCTCAGATCCAGTCAAGGGATTGGTTTGTGACAATCGATCTCAAGGATGCATATTTCCATGTAGAAATTTTGCCACAACACAGGAAGTTCCTGAGGTTCGCTTTCGGGGGCGAAGCTTACCAGTATCGGGTTCTTCCATTCGGCCTAGCTCTGTCACCCCGCACGTATACAAAATGCATGGATGCAGCACTGGCTCCTCTGCGACTCCAGGGCATCCGCATTTTGAATTACATAGACGACTGGCTCATTCTGGCCCGGTCTCAAGAGCTTGCGCTTCGACATCAGGATGTCGTCCTAGCTCATCTCAGATCTCTGGGGTTGAGACTCAACGCCAAGAAAAGCGTTCTCTCTCCTGCCCAAAGAACAACGTATTTGGGGGTTGTATGGGATTCGATTACAATGCAGGCACAACTGTCTCCTGCGCGGGTCGAATCCATTCTAAACACCCTAAAGAATATCAAGCTAGGTCAGAAAGTTACTCTACATTACTTTCAAAGGGTTTTAGGTCTCATGGCAGCTGCATCCACGGTGATACCTTTGGGTCTTCTGCACATGAGACCGTTTCAGTTGTGGCTCAGAGCCAGGGGATTTCATCCAAGGGCCAATCCCCAGAGGCAAATAAGGGTTACGCGCCAGGGGCTTCGTACCCTTTCTATGTGGTTCAGACCCCGGTTTCTGACCTTGGGTCCCACTCTAGGTCCGTGTTGTCGTCGCAAGATGCTAACGACAGACGCCTCCCTTACGGGCTGGGGTGCGGTCTTGAATGGCCGTCCAGCCCAAGGGATCTGGAGAGGTCATCATCTCAACTGGCACATCAATTGCCTCGAAATGATGGCTGTATTTCAGGCCCTGAAATACTTTCTCCAGCAGTTAAGAGGCTACCATGTCCTAGTGCGGGTGGACAGCACAGCGGTGGTCTCTTACATAAATCGCCAGGGCGGACTGCGTTCGCGCCGCCTGAACAGGTTAGCGCAGCAGATTCTGCTTTGGGCACAGGACAAGTTCCTGTCCCTCAGAGCGATTTATATTCCGGGGCATATGAATATGGGAGCAGACTTTCTGTCCAGACAAGCTGTGACACACGGGGAATGGAAACTCCACCCCGAAGTAGTCAGTCAAATCTGGGAAAGATTTTACGAAGCAGAGTGGACCTCTTTGCTTCACAGGAGACAGCACAATGTCCCCTCTACTTCTCTCTGACTCCTCCAGCTCCCCTGGGTCTGGACGCGATGGCCCATATGTGGCCCAGACTGCGTCTGTACGCATTTCCCCCGATTGCTCTGCTCCCGGGAGTCCTAGCCAAGGTCCGTCAACAGGGGTATCGCCTCTTATTGATAGCGCCCCGTTGGCCGACCAGAGTATGGTTCTCAGATCTAATATCCCTCCTCGACGGCTCACCGTGGGCGATTCCGGTCAGGAGAGATCTCCTATCTCAGGCGCAGGGGACAATATTTCATCCCCGGCCCGAGCTCTGGAACCTTCATGTCTGGCCCCTGAGGGGGACCAACTAAGAGATGCTGGGCTTCCAGCTGATGTTGTAGAGACTATTCTGAGTGCTAGGGCTCCCTCCACTAGAAGAAGTTATGCCCTCAAATGGCGTGTCTTTGAAAGTTGGTGTGTGACACACCATGCAGACCCAGTTCACTGCCAAGTTGTTTCAGTGCTGGAGTTCCTGCAAGAGAAATTGTCCTCAGGAACATCTCCTGGTACTCTCAGAGTCTATGTGGCCGCCATTTCAGCTTGCCACACTCTGATTGACGGGGTCTCGGTGGGGAAGCACCCACTAGTCGCTCGCTTCATTCGTGGAGCCAGGCGGTTAAGGCCACCCACCAGAGCAACAGTCCCTTCATGGGACTTAGCGATAGTGCTCGAGGGTCTGTCTGGGACCCCATTTGAACCACTAGAGTCAGCACATGTCAGGTTTCTGACTCTAAAGATGTTTTTTCTAATGGCTATTACTTCTCTCAAGAGAATCGGGGATTTGCAGGCTCTGGCAACCTCTCCATCCTGCTTGGACTTTGCCCCTGGGCTGGTGAAAGCCATTTTGCACCCTCACCCTAATTATCTTCCAAAAGTTCCATTCTCGACCATAAATCCGGGCGTTCTTGAAGCTTTCTCCCCTCCGCCGTTCACTTCACCGGAGCAGGAAAGGCTACACTTACTGTGTCCAGTACGTGCTCTTCAGATTTATGTCCACCGCACAAGCCAGTGGCGTAAGGCAGAGCAACTTTTCATATGCTATGGGGGCCGCAACCGGGGGACGGCCGCCACTAAACGAATTATGTCCCATTGGGTGAGGGATGCTATTGCCCTAGCTTATGAGGCGTGCGGTCAAGCTTCGCCTCTAGAGCTTAGGGCTCATTCAACCAGGGGGGTTGCATCCTCCCCGGCTATTGCAAGAGGTGCCCCCCTGCAACAAGTGTGTGATGCGGCAGGCTGGTCCTCACCGCACACGTTTATCAGATTCTATAGTTTGGATGTCCATGCTACTCCGGGCTCTCATGTCCTTGAGTCAACATCCCAGAGTCATGTCTGAGACCTCTTCTATGTTTGTGCGCACACACTACACAACCTTGACAGGTCCAGACACTTCCAGTGCGGCGGCGTTGGTATTCTCGTTCCCTTTAGCGTATTGATACGCAGCATCGAGTGTAGCTTTTGGTAGGGAACGTCTCGGGTTACTTGACTGTAACCCTGTTCCCTTAAAAAGCGGGAACGAGATGCTGCGCCTCAATGCCGCACTGCAGGCGTGCCTGGACGTCCTTTCAGACAAAGGCATAACCTGCAGGTGTGTTCGATTCACATCTATTTATAACCCGCAGGTGCGCATAATCAGATACGTCACCTACCGAGGTTATTTAAGCCAATTCTTGGCGTGTTTGACACACAATCTTCACAACCGGTCGAACAAAGAATGTTCTCATTAGCTTATTGATACGCAGCATCTCGTTCCCGCTTTTTAAGGGAACAGGGTTACAGTCAAGTAACCCGAGACGTTTTATGAACTGAGGCTGTAACTAAATTTCATATGCAATAAACTTCTAACACATCAAGAATTGTCTTTCTGCATTGTAAATAACATTCCGTTCATGCATCTGAAACATGTTTAATGTGGGTCAACTTTATTCATGAAACATCATGAACTTTCGTTTTCTCACTGAGAAAAGACGTTTGAGAGCGTTTCCAAGCATGCCTTGGTTTCATGAGCTAGGATGCCTAAAATCACTATTGGCGTTCCTAGAAGGCTCTAACTAAGCGTTTTATGAACTGAGGCTGTAACTAAATTTCATATGCAATCAACGTCTAACACATCAAGAACTGTCTTTCTGCATTGTAAATAACATTCCGTTCATGCATCTGAAACATTTTTAATGTGGGTCAACTTTATTCATGAAACTTCATGAGCTTTTGTTTTCTCACTGAGAAAAGACGTTTTAGAGCGTTTCCAAGCATGCCTTGGTTTCATGAGCTAGGATGCCTAAAATCACTATTGGCGTTCCTAGAAGGCTCTAGCTAAGCGTTTTATGAACTGAGGCTCTAATTTAATATGAAATGTATAAAACTTCTGACACATCTAGAAGTTTCTTTCTGGATTGTAAATAACATTTCTTTCATGCATGTGAAACATTTTTAATGTGGGACAGCTTTTTTCATGAAACTGCATGAACTAGCGTTTTCTGACTGAGAAAAGACGTTTTAGAGCGTTTCCAAGCATTCCTTGGTTTCATGAGCTGACATGCCTAAAAACATTTTTGGCGATCCTAGAAGGCCCAGACTAAGCATTTTATAAACTGAGTCTCTAACTAAATTTCATATGCAATAAATTTCTAACACATTAAGAATTGTCTTTCTGCATTGTAAATAACATTTCTTTCATGCATCTGAAACATTTTTAAGATGGGTCAGCTTTTTTCATGAAACTGCATGAACTAGCGTTTTCTCACTGAGAAAAGACGTTTTAGAGCGTTTCCAAGTATGTCTTGGTTTCATGAGCTGAG
>VONZ01003610.1:0-18942 GCA_012976165.1 Labeo catla
CTATCTATCCTATCTCTGTCTGTCTGTCTGTCTATCTATCTATCTATCTATCTATCTGTCTGTCTATCTGTCTGTCTGTCTGTCTATCTATCGTTCTGTCGTTCTATCGTTCTATCTATCTATCTCTTTCTGTTTTTCCATCCATCCATCCATCCATTCATCCATCCATCCATCAACCTATCATTCACACATCACACAAGACTTGTACGAAAAGAGACGATGGCAGAATCTACCCTGAGTGTTCGTTAAGATGTCAAAATGCCACTGTAAATTGATTAGTATTTTAGTGCCCTCAAGAGTCCCAGTCGCTTCAACTTCTGGGAAATGTGACTGGCAGAATCATCTAGCAATCTATCTCTCGTTTATTTGTTTTGTTGTTTGTTTGATTGTTTGTTTGTTTGTTCTAAAAGTTTGTTCTGATGTTCTCTTTCTCTATTGTGGCTTTTTTCGAATGGTTTTTCGAAAGCCATTTCGAATGGTTTTCTTATAGGAGGTGTAGTATGGAATGAATATATGAAAACAGATGGAGTGATCTGGAAGATAAATGTGGCGGTCAGCACTTGGGCTCAGAGGGACGAACCTGGGAAAACGTTGTTTAGCACATCTGCATGCTCTCTTTGCATGATTGCACACAATCCCATACTCATACAGAACGAACGAAGAGTGATGGAAGAGCTCTGGTTATGTCTTCTGTCACATATGCAGTTTAGGCACTTCTGTTCTCTACCTTTTTTCTCTGTTATTTCTTGGCATGACTCAGAAATGAGGCTTAAGCAAAGGTTTGCAGTCCAGGCCATCTGTGTTGACTTTTCTGATAGAGCCATCTGAAACTTTCATTAGCTTCATCAGTATGTCATATACACTCAGCTTACCTCCAGGCCTTGAAACATTGCTTTTAATATTAATAACTACATTTTATTTCTGTTATTGTTAGTACTGGATGACTCCAGTCATAACTATTCACAGACTGAATCGTTGATCTGATTTTGCTTTCCATTCAGACAATACCTGCAGGACATAATTAGACCAGGCTATTGTGCTGACCTATAGCAAGAAAGGTGAAACTGAACACCAGCGCAGAACTTCTCCATTCGTCTCTCTTGAGGCTCTACTTTCCCTGGGATATGCAGACTAAACTCTCCAGATTTTGCCCTGAAGAACTAGAGTTGTTTCAATGGATCTGCACTCATGTCAACTTTATTTTAAATACACTCCCTGCTAGAAAAATCAGGTCACACTTGCCTAAGGTGGCCAAGCTTTTGAAACATGGTTAATCAGTTCCCTACAATGTGCCAGCTTCAACCAGAGCCAATAGAATATCCACCAAAACCAAAAACCAGCTGACTCATGGCCAGCTAGAAACCATTATGACTTTATAAATGAATGCCATTGTAGGAAAAAAACCTGAAATTAATATTTTTAAGATGATGCTTTCAGTATGACAATCATGAAAAAATAGTCTTTTTTGGTTTATTGTTTGGTTTATCTCACCAGCTGGTCTTTCTGTTTTAAACTGATTTTTCCCAGATTGTTATTGTGAGGTTAGATCAGCATGACTAATTAAGATGACTTTGACCACTCAATTTGTGCAGATTCTTGCTAAATGAGGCAGATCCAGTATATACTGTAGCACAGGAAACCTTATGTAGAAGGTATACACTATATAGAATGCAAGTTAAGCCCTTTACAGAATTAAAATAGATGGTTTAATTTATAACACTTCGTAGATGAAATAGTGTGTATTTAAAATCTATCTATCTATCTATCTATCTATCTATCTATCTGTCTCTTTCTGTTGCTCCATCCATCCATCCATCCATCCATCATCTCTCTCTCTCTCTCTCTCTCTCTCTATATATATATAATTTAAAAATTATTTGTATTAAAATTGTTACGAGGAGTGATTGACGAGAGGCGAGCGGATCCATATGCATACTTTTATTGTAGGGACGTGACAAAGACATGGTCAGGCAGACAGGGTAAATCAATGACAGACAGGTGTATGGACGGCGAGACAAGAGTAATCCGAAACGGGCGAGGGTCAATACAGCGGCGAACGTTATCCAAAGAGGGCTAGGCAAAAGAGTGGTCAGACAGGCGAGAGTTCCGGTAGGCAAAACAAGGAAATAGACACAGACTAACAAGGAAAACGCTTTGTATGAATGATAAACACAATCCAATACTCGGCAGTGAGTGACAGGAAGACCGGGGTATTTATACTGTCTCTGATTGGACGCAGAAGTAGTACAATGGCTGATGGGGAATGGAGTCCGGGGTGTAGTGCAACAGTCCGTGTGTGTAAACAGATTGAGAGCGACATCTGGTGGTGAGCGGACCGCAGGACACCGACCAGATTCGTAACAAAAATAATTGGAATTAATGTTTTCATTATTAATTCCGATACATATTAATAGGTGATTAATAAAATTAAATCATTAATTAAATAAAAAATATAATAATTATTTTAATTATATATATAAAAAGTAAAATTATTTCAGTTATTTGTATTAAATATTGATACATTTGTATTATTAATTTTGATAAATTAACACATTAAATAAGATCATATTTTATAACATTTTAAGTATATTAAGTGTAGTGTTCTAATAATTCTCTAATTGTATGCTAGTATTATACAGAAATGCTAAATTTGAATCAATTTGAATTCATAAAATCAAATAATTATATATATATATAATTGTTTTAAAAATTATTTTAATTATAACTAATTATATATATAAAATGTAAAAAGAAAAATTTAATTATTTGTATTAAAATAATTACAAATAATGCTATTAAAATTAATAAATTAATGCAATAAATAATATAATATTTTATAACATTTTAAGTACATTGTATAGCATTCTAATTAATTTTCTGATTGTTTACTAGTATACTATCTGGATCATTCTGAATCTATCTTAATTAATATCTGAATTAATACATTAAGTCATTATTTAAATCAATTATTAATTATTTATAATTATTGTTAATTTTATTTATAATTTAATATATATATATATTTTTTTTAAATCAGTTATCATCTACATAGAACATCTACACAGACTGGCATGATCTTTACTTGCAGTAATCACAATAAAGCATGCTCTTCAAGAATTGGACTGTAACTCAGCGAATGTATAGAGACCCATGGCGCAGTTTCCATTGTCTTATGAGACAGAAGGATTTTTTGCAGAAGGATTTTTTAATTTTTTTTACTAGTATTCTACAGAGATTTTGTGAACCACCTGCTCAATGTCTATCAATAAGAATGTTTTTTATCTGAATTCTTACAATTAAATAATTAATTAAATAGATTCTAATTTCTAATTGTTTACTAGTATTCTACTAGATGTTACGAAACACATCAATCTGGATCCATTTGCATGTCAGTGATGTCAGATGTATATCCTTGTGACTGTTCGGGCCTGTGTTTGTGACATTCGGTCTGCTCTGCAGACCACAGATTGTTGACAGGAGTTGGCAGTGGGGAACTTCCTTCAGCCTGTGCTATAACAAGCAAATAACTTAATCAAACGCAGCAAGGCCTTCACTTTCAACTCAGCAGTTGTCAGACACAGGGGGTAAGAAGGGGCACCCTTTACATCCCAGACTTGAGGAGACAGACAGGGGACAGAGACACAGCTGCTGCCCCTGAGGAGATAGAGGTCGCTAAGCTAAGAGCCGTGAAGGACATGGAGTGGTTGTATGCAACAAGATTCTTTGCTATTAAGCAATTTATAACAAACATGCATTTAGATCTCAGTTTCTACAGACATGCTTTTAAAAGGATGGTTCATATAGAATTTGAGACTGCTGAGATTAAGTGAATTGATTTAGAGGATTTAGGATTTCATTTTAGGATTTGCTTCATGAGATTATGGGCTTGTTCTGCATTACATTTCTTTTTACATTGTGAAACTACAACTTCTAGAATTCTCTGTGGAAAAACACAAGATATGAAATACACAGACAAGGCAGCAGTTACACAGCTAGTGTGCATCATGTGCTTTCATTTGTTTGCAGTAGCGCTTAAAACCTTTCCGTCCTTGTGAAAAGAGAGGACAAACAGTCCATTTTTCATTTATTTATATCACTTGTACGCACATCACGTCGTAATTGCAATTTCCAAACCCCAAAGTAGGAACTTCCCAGTGGAACTTGAAAAGCTCTTTAAATAACATGTAGTACACACGTGAAATAAAGGGGTCATCAGATGCTCATTTCCCACAAGTTGATATGATTCCTTAGGGTCTTAATGAAAAGTCTATAATATGCTTTGGTTAAAAATTCTCAATGGTAGTGTAAAACAACACCCCTTTTACCTTGTCAGAATGAGCTCTGCAAAAATCATCCCATTCTGAGGGGTTGTTCCTTTAAATGTTAATGAGCTCTGCTCGGCCCCGCCCCTCTCTTCTCTCTGTGGAGTGACGAGCCTGTTTACTTTAGCCGCATTTAGCACGTTTAGCTGCGAAACTTGCTAACTAGCATGTTATTAGGATAGGTGACTGCAGAGATTTATAAAAAAAACCTTATACTCACTTCTGCTGTAGGTGAAACTGGATCACAAATCATTTGCGCAAACATAGATGCATTTATGTAGATCGGGGGGCGCATTCCCTTCACAAACAAGCGTAATCTACTGCGTCTTCGGCGGCAACACAACATCTCAATCGCTCAATCTGAGATATTCTTGTCTAACTTACATCCCTGCTCCGGCATTGAAACAATGGAGGTTGGACTGTTACAGCTGATCTGAGGTAACACGCTTATGTCAATCAACTATCGTGGGAGCGGCCTCTGTGGGTGTGACGCCACACCGACAGGCATCTGAGAAAAAGGGGATATTATTTTAACAGATTAATTAAAAACCACTGCATGGATTTTTATCATTATAGGGTAGATTTGTACATACACTGCCAACACACATTAATGTTCAAACAACATGTAAAAGTGAACTTTGCATCCAATGACCCCTTTAAAAAAAAAAAAAAGGTTGTTTTTTTATCGGTGAAATTTAAAGTCAGTTTGACCTTTCTTGCCATCACAACTGTTACCGAATAAACCGAACACGTATTTGGAAAAAGTGGAGAACTGTATACATTCAGATAGCTGATACATAAACCATGTCTTCTGTTCTGTATACATGAGTAGCTCTTTCCCTTCCTCTACACTTTCCTTCGATGATCAGCTACTGTAAACTGAACGCTGTAATGTTCAAGATGTCCGTCAGTGTTCTTCTAAACTGCTCATCTCGTGTTGGATGTGTAACCTGCATAAACCATCTGCATTCGCCCCAGTGTAAACTTTTTTTGAGATTAATAATCACAATTAAACCTCAAGGGAAATATTGGACAATTCTGCAATAAACATGTAGATCTTGTGGGAAAGAAGGGCTTTAAAGCCTCATGTGCCAGTGGTGTTTTGGGTCAGCTGCAGATTTAGTCTCCCTATAATCAATGTTGCAGCATCTGTAAAGCTCAACCGCAAACAGTAAACACACACAGCAGCTCTGAAGCAGCCGACATTCATCACTCTTAAAGCTGCTCGTCTTCCAGGCTGATTAGTGTAACGTCTAGGGCTTAGACAGCGGTTAAAGAGCAGATCTCATTTGTTACAGATGTGTATTTCATAAAAGATGTTCGTCCTTTCTGATAGCTGGACTGTCATATAGGCATCATATTGGCTGCATCACTCTGTCATTGGTTGATTGCTCTAGGCTCCTCCCACTCCTCCTGCACCAATCAGAACCTTGAACGTTTATTGATCCCAGCTGCAGTGCTGTAGAGGAGGTTTGAAAGCTCTTGTGGTCGATCAGTGCGATGGTGGTCAGAACACAGTATTGTCTGGCTGTCCACTTTTTGCCTTAAAATCTTTATCTATATTTCCTGCTTGTGGTCTGGTAATATCTTTTTTCCTCCTTTGATCTTCCGTTTCTTTTGTTTTCTTCATAAGTGTGGCCTTTATTTGGGATCCACAGTGGGTATTATGGCTCCACCACACCTATGGAAAAAGTTTTCGTGGGTGTGTTTTTTTTTTTTGGTAATAGTTTTTTCCCACAATATTGAAACAAACCATCATCTGAGGGGGTTGTTTAACCAATGCCATTTTCAGCAAAAAATGTAAGCTTTTTATGCCTTTTGGCCATTAATTTTCACAACCATAGCAAGTTCTGAAAAGGGGTTACAAGTACAAGTTTTTGACAACGATACCATAACCGTCTCGTCAATTTGTAAAAACAGTTATTAGAGTGTTAATAGAATTTCCAACAGAAGACATTCTACTGTAACTTTACAAATTCATGTCAACTTATTCTACTAACCCTGACGCTAAGAATCCACTAATACTCTGAGAGTTAGTTGACATGTAGTTGCAAATTAATGAGAAATAGGCTACTTGACATGTAGTTGCAAAGTTACTTATAGTTAGTTGAATATCTAAAGTGGATGAGACATACAGTTGAGGTCAAAGGTTTACATACACCTTGCAGAATCTGCAAAATGTTCATTATTTTACCAAAATATAAGGGATCATGCAAAATGCATGTTTTTTTTTTTCATTTTTATATTTCACATAAAATATGTTTACATATAGTCCACAAGAGAAAATGATAAATGAATTTATAAAAATGACCCCGTTCAAAAGTTTACATATACCTGATTCTTAATACTGTGTTGTTACCTGAATGATCCACAACTGTGTTTTTTGTTTAATGATAGTTGTTCATGAGTCCCTTGTTTGTCCTGAACAGTTAAACTATTACAGAAGGTTCAAACGCTCACTGATGCTCCAGAAGGAAACACACAGGGGGTGAAAACTTTTTGAATTTGAAGATCAGTGTAAATTTGACTTATTTTGTATTCTGGGGAACATGTAAGTATCTTCTGTAGCTTCTGAAGGACAGTGCTAAATGGAAAAAATATGATATTTACACAAAATAAGAAAAATGTACATATCTTCATTCTGTTCAAAAGTTTTCACTCCCCTGTCTCTTAATACATTGTTTTTCTTTCTGAAGCATCAGTGAGTGTTTGAACCTTCTGTAATAGTTGCATATGAGTCCCTCAGTTGTGCTCAGTGTGAAAAGATGGATCTCAAAATCATACAGTCACTGTTGGAAAGGGTTCAAATGCTGAAAAACCAAAGAATTTGTGGGACCTTAAGGATTTTTCTGAAGAACAGCAGGCATTTTAACTGTTCTGGACAAACAAAGGACTCATGAACAACTGTCACTAAACAAACAAACAAATACACAGCTGTGGATCATTCAGGTATCAACACAGTATTAAGAATCAAGTGTATGTAAACTTTTGAACGGGGTCATTTTAATAAATTCAACTATTATTTTCTCTTGTGGCCCTGGTGAAAAAAACAGCATATGCTGGTAGGTATGTTTTGATGCTGGTTTAAGCTGGTCCTTTGCTGGTTTATGCTGGTCATGTAGCTGGTCAAGGACCAGCATAAACCAGCAAAGGACCAGCTTAAACCAGCATCAAAACATACCTAACCAGTAAAAGTCTTTTATGTGAAATATCTTATTCAGGTCAGTACTAAATAATAAATAACATGCATTTTGTATGATCCCTCTTATTTTGGTAAAGTAATTAACTTTTGGCAGATTCTGCGAGGTGTATGTAAACTTTTGACCTCAACTGTATGTATTGCAGATGAGGTGGCGCTTTAGGGTTGGTAAAAGAACAGAGGCACGTCGTATTAGAGCTGTCACTCAATTAAAAAATGTCATTGAATTAAATACATATGTTGGTTAATTAATCATTTAATTGTATATAGCTTTCTTTTGGCCCTTTTATTAAAGGTTCATCAGTGTTCCTTGTCTCTGACAAATCTCTTTTTGTGCAAGCTGAAGTTGCCCATCTTAGTTCACTTGAGGAGATGGAAACAGTCTGTGAACATGCATGAGAAGAGGCCACATAGCTGCACAGTATTTTTCCCTCAAACTGGCTCTGTTTTCTGCTCTTGACTGGCATATTTTATCATACACATCATGACATGTGCTGTTATCGGCATCTGCTCTGCTTCCACACTAACCGGCAGGCCTTTCTGACGTCTCCGTAATTCAATAATCTGTCTTCTGGAATCCCGTCATATGTGTTCCCTTCACTGTCCTCAGGGCCTGCTGTATGTACGGCTTATGGTATTTAAAGCTGGTATGCAAAATGTGATAACATAGACATCAGGTGAGCCTAAAGGTCACTTTGAAAGGCCTCACTCGCTTAATACTCTTAAAAAGGTCATATCATAAGGAGTCAAAGGTCCCTCGTATTTTTCCTCCTGTCCAAAGACAGCATTCAATGACTTACTAGGGCTGGGTAAAAAAATATTGTTTTCTCGATTTTAATCGATTCTCATTTTTAAGAAATGATATTGGTTCTTATCCCAAGAATCGATTAGTCTAGCCTGTTTTCAGTGAATGAACGGAAAAAAGCTTTGTGCTTTGTTACTTTTGCTATGAAACAAAGTCTCAGATTTCAAATTCTGTCCATTGTATTACAGTATTCAAACAATAAATACAGGTTTGCCGCTGTTTGATGTAGAGTGACAGATCGCAGTAGTGCCTCAGTTCAAGAGAAAGTGGCAGATTCAACTATATGACTGGTCAGATCTTCTGTCAGTCAAGCTCTCTGTAAGGGGTCAATTGTGGAAAAAGGCTTCCATACATGACCCTTTTAGTCTCAAAGAAAAGAAAAAAGAAAAAAAGAAAAAGAAAAGAAAACCCTACCACAAAGGAAATAAAGATATAACCCTCAAGGTACAGCTTGTTTCCTATTTTTTAATGCATCTTGGACAAATGCCAATTGTTATGTCTTTCTTCTTTCTGATAGTGGTCTCTCTTTAAAATAACATTAGCATATGTGTTCAGCATAAACTGATAAACGTGTTTTTAACTTAATTTCAGCATAATCATGTTCCTATTTAACTGTGTGCTACATACAAACTCTATTATTTGCGGTTACAGATTTATATAAGTAGCATATGGAGTGTACAGGGCACATCGTGGCCCCTGTTGTACGCTTAAGAAATGGGCCTCCTTTGGCCAGCGGCTAAAGTCAATTATATAAAGCAGATTGCACATTTTCTTGCTTGTAGCTTTTTTCTATATTTTCTGTGAGAAATTGGTCCATGTGTTTGAATAGGCTGATAGATACGTAGATTTGCAAATGCAATAATTACTTGGCAGGCCACCGGCGTGACCTCCGAGTGCATTCAACAGCTCTAATTGGTCAAAATGATGATTTAGATACAGTTCAACCACAAACTGTTGGTTCTTTTGCTTCTTTGCTTGCAGTGACACATCTGAGGCAAGTTACAATTTTAATACTTAAGTTTACGGGTTTGTTAAAGTCACTAATCCGAAGTATAATAGTAATAAAAGTAATTTTTATGCACCATAATAAATTTTGCAGATGCATTACATTTTATATTAGTTTATATTAGTAGGTTATTTCCTATCCATCATTGTTTTCCCTTTTCCCTGTTGCACTTGGATTCGATTATAGTCTGTTACATTGGCCTACAGAAACTGATTTGTGTTAAACCACATCTCCGGTGGACTTTCAGTGTGACCTTTAGCCCCTTGTGTGGCCTTTTCCCACATGATGAAGTGCCTGGTTCACCGAATCATCATTTCTGGCATTAGCGAATCATAAATCACCTTTAAAAAATGTGGTTCGTTCAGGGTCACCTTCAGCTTGAACACACGTGTAGCGTTGTGCTGTCAACATGAAGGGGATCTCTCACACTCCGACTAATGGACGGCAAATCTGCAGGGCGTATAGTGTTTGATGACCCGTCCGCCCACACCACCGCCATATGTGACCCAATATCGCGAGCAGAGCAGTTACTGGTGTAATTAAACTGGTTTGTGTTTGTGTATGTCTGCATCTCTCTGGGTAATGTTGTTTGATTGGGTTTTAATGGCTTTTTGATGGTGTTATTGTCTTTTCCCCTTTATCCAGGGCTTTTTTTTTTATGTTGACGCAAACAACATTATAAAATGTTCGGGAAAGTGTTTGGCTTCGCTGAAATTATGGTAACATCCCAGAGAAACGTGGTATTGCTCTGAAGTGGCTTTTTCATAACTCTGGAAACTTGGTCTGTTATGTTAACATGCAATCAAACTTGACCCTTTTTTCCTTGAGCCAGCATTCTAGTATGTAGCACCCATTTGTAGCATGAAAACACAATCTTACTGAATGCCTGTTTCACTCCAAAATATGTCTAATTCTATCATGACAACTCTCGGAAGGTTTTAGCATGGTAATGGATATGACAATGTTAATGTGTTTGGTCTTGGTGGAATAGATCTGCTACACTGCAGAATTGCTGCTGCTGTTGGTTATTGTCATTAGGATATGAAGTAAAGATCATGTTCCATGAAGATATTTTGTAAAATTCCTGCTGTAAATATATCAAAACTCAATTTTTGATTAGTAATATGCAATGTTAAGGACTTTAATTGGATAACTTTAAAGGTGATTTTCTCAATATTTTGAATTTTTTGCACCCTCCGATTCCAAATATTCAAATAGTTGTATCTTGGCCAAATATTGTTCTATCATAGCAAACCATACATAAATGGAAAGCTTATTTATTTCATCTGTCAGGTGATGTATAAATCTCAATTTGGAAAAACTGACCCTTATGACTGGTTTTGTGGTCCAGGGTCACATATAATAACCTGTATTAGATCTATACAGGTGGAGATGGGGAGGTGGAGGGTTTCCGAAGAACTCAGAACGCGTGTTGTGAAATGCTCTAGCAAATGCTAACCAGCTATGTAAATGTAAAGCAGTTAGCTCATTGGCTGTGTATGCAAGGTGAACCAATCAGCTTGTGCCAAGTAGTTTACGCTATGAATATCCTCAGTTTACTTTAACGACCGTCGGCCTGCGCCATGAGTTTCATGACAGAGCTGGGTATTTATGTAAAGTAGGTTGCAAACAACAGCAGTGTTATTTTGGTATTATTTATATAATATTATAGTATTTATTAATATAAATGTGCAATTCTGACTCACAAATGTGAGTTTGTGTCTCGCAATTCGGACTTTTCCTCTCACAATTTATATCTCGCAATTCAGATTTTTTCTCAGAATTGTGAGATATAAACTTGCAATTCTGAGTTATAAAGTCCAGTTTTGAGGGGGAAAGACTGATATGTTCTCAAAATTGTTTATATATATATGTATGAGTTTATATCTCACAATTCTGACTTAATTCGCAATTGTGTCAAGTCAGAGATATAAACAGAGATATAAACTCTTAATTCTGAAAAAAAAACGAATTGTGAGAAAAAAGTCAAAACGTAGAAGCTTTTGTCTCGCAATTCTGACGTTATTTCTCCGAATTGTGACTTTATTTATCTGAACTGCGAGCTTATGTCTAGCAATTCTGACTTTACAACTCACAATTTTGTGTTATAAAGTCTGAATTATGAGATATAAACTCTTAATTCGGAGAAAAAAAAGTCAGAATTGTGACTTTATTTCTCAGAATTTTGAAGAATTTTTCAAGTTTGTATCTTGTAATTCTGAGAAAAAAAGTTTGAGAAAGAAAATCGCAAGAAGTCACAATTACCATCTTTTTATTTCTTATTCAGTGGCGGAAACTGGGTTCCATAGTTAACTGAAATAAAATAAAATCTAAAAAATGTTTTACGTCAGCTTTATGTCAACATTTCTTATTTTAAATTTAGTTTAGCTTGATGTACTAAAATAACTAAAAAATAAAATTGAATTAAAGGTTAATAAGGTATAAAACTACTAAAAAACAGTAAAATAAAATGGAAAATCTAAAAATAAAAACTAATTCAAATTATTATTAAATGATAGTATCTCAGTGATTCAAAAATAACATTGACTAACAACACTGAACAGCAGTTCATGTAATTAAAATGTAAACAAATTTTTAACAAAGTTATGTGGTAAAACTGGATAGTATAGCTTAGATTACTTGGTCTAGGAAGTATTTGATGAGAAATGTTTGGACTCGCACAGACTTTAATGGTATGTTACTATATCTTGAGCACACATATCTGAGAGACATTATTGTGATCTCTTGCGAGAAACAGGAGACATCTCCATTTGTTTTTTATATAATTTTATTGGCTCCTAGAAAAAATACTTGCCGTTAAAGAGGTTTTTGTGATTTTGTAATTTGTGATTTGTCTTTCCTCTGAATTTTTAAACATTTTAACAGCATCCGTATCATCATGAATCACCTAATCAAAGTAGAACTAAAAAACAGGAAACTAAAAAACAGGAAATGAGTGTAAACAGACAATTAGGTCAATGTGCTTAATTACACATACAGTACATGAATATTCAAACCAGTCAGCAGCACAGATGAGGAGTCTTGAGTGTATTGCTGGAAGACATTAAGACAACAGAACACATCCGACCACAGAGAGCAGCCGAAAACTGGGAAAACTGAGTGGGAACAGGGATGCCAGACTGTGTAAAGTCAAACATGACAAGTTGCATTTGTTTAATATTATATAGCCTACAGTTTGTAGATTGTTCCCATCTTATAAGGTCCAAAAAGCACAGGAAGAGCCCAAATTATTGCAGTAATCAAAGTGAGTGTGTCATTCAGGAACGTCTGACTACGCCTAATCAGTTTACTTGGACACGTACCAGATAATGTTGAGCAATGAACTGTGTTTGATTATTTTGAAAGTCTCTGAAAAGATGGACAATCTGGTCTGTCGTAAGGGACGTCTAGCAGAAGGCCAGTCTACATGGGAAATGCGACAGATGCTGAAGCTCTTCGGAAACATGTGGTTTGCTGCTATGCTGTGGGGTAATTGTAGCGTAATAGTTTAAGAGATTCAATTGTGAGTTGTCTTCTCACATCTGGTATCCAAGCATGTAATTGTGACAGAGATGAATAGTGTTTTGACTTCAGATGTCTTAGTTTGCTCCTCGCGTCACATTAAGACAATGGCAGTGCTTTAAAGAAACCCTCTGCCTCAGTGTTTATCCCACGAACCTCAGTTGCATTTGGCTGTGATCTTGCAAGCCACCAAAAACAATATTGCCAGTGGAAAGTTAAACAGCAATAAAGGCTTTGTCTGAGTCAAAACCCAGATGAGAATACTATGAGTGTCTAAATTGAGATGAGTTTCCTCAAAGTTGGACAAACATCATGTCCCATTAAACATCCAGACACCTCTATGGACTTGGCACGTCTTCTCCGCTGTCAAAAATACATCCCGTGTGTAAATATCTCAAAGGGAAGGTACTTAATTACCTTGAAACGGGTCTACATTTCATTGACACTTGAAATGTGTTTTTACCATATGCTATTGATTTTCATTTAAAATAATATTGCTTATGTCATGCAAATCGTTCTCACCATCATGTAACAGTTACGTATTAAGTGACATATGGAAGGTTCTTTGAGGTGTTTTCATATGTGGTTTGGTGTTTTCAGTGCAACGAAAGGCCAAGAATCTGATCTTGTTGAGTGAAGTGTGCCTGGCACAGATCGATTTGACAAAAATAGTGTTTCAGTCCAGACTTGTTTTCATTTTAAACTAGTGATTTGAAGGTTTTATTTTCTTTCAAAATATTTACTAAATGTAAATCACAGAAGATGAATGAACAAAATTGCATTCTTGTGAGAAGAATAGTCTATTTTATTAATTGAGTCTATTTTATTCACTCTCATGTCATTCTAACCCACTATTTTCTTTCTGATTTAAGTATACTAAATAAATCCACCACAGAGGATTTCTCATATCATTTTTCATTAGACATTATTGAGTTTTTATAATAATATTTGATACTAATAAAGTTACATAACTATATATAATACACAATTACATCATAAAACGATAAGCCCCAAGAAGCCGTGGTTTATATTGAATTTATAACAGCTAAGGGGCGTTGTTAGGCACGTTGCGAATTGGAGGCTTATTGCTTTTATAAAACGGTTATTCCATATATGCAGTAAGGTTTTACAAAATAAAACAGAGCAAATAAAATAATGATATTAATAAAAACAATGTAGTTCCTCAGAAACAGTTGTGGTTGCAACAGAGTGGTTGCCAAGCAACACTCAGAAGTAAACAAAGGTTTATTTGTAGAGTAATTTACAACAGTTTCGAATGTGGCTCAACCAATCAGAATCAAGAATCGCTGATTCGTTGAACTACCCGTTTTATAATTGTATTTCTACTCCAATTCATTTTTTGAAATATAAACATTTAAATGGTGTCATAAAAATGGATTTATTCAAAAATAAACACTGAAGAACAGTAAAAATTATAATGAATATGTTATATGGTTCATATACTTAGCAAAATGCTCTCTAGAGTTCATTTTTCTAGCTGACTAACGAGTTTTGGTCGCCGAATATGTTTTTCTGAGGTAAATGTGACGTTATAATATAGTTCCGGTCCTTGGTTCTGATTGGTTGAGCTGCGTTCGAAGCTGTTGTAAAACACTACACAAACATACAGCTTTGTTTATGTCTGTGTGTTGCTTGGCAACCATTTTGTTGCAACCGCAATCGTTTCTGAGGAACTACATTGCTTGGCGGAAGAATTAAGCAATAAGCCCCAAAAAGCTGTGGTTTACAGTGAATTTATAACAGCTAAGGAGCATTGTCAGCGTTGCCTAAAACCCCCTTAGCTGTTATAAATTCACTGTAAACCATGGCTTCACAGGGCTTATTGCTTTTATAAAATGATTAATTCTTATACGTAGTAAGATTTCACTAAATAAAACAGAGCAAATAAAGTGTAATGATATAAATAAAAACAGTATTCTTTTACCAAACAATGTAGTTCCACAGAAACAGTTGTGGTTGCAACAGAGTGGTTGCCAAGCAACACACAGAAGTAAACAAAGGTTTATTTGTAGAGTAATTTACAACAGCTTCAAATGTGCCTCAACCAATCAGAATCAAGAATCGGAACTACCTGTTTTATAATTATATTTATACTCCAATTCGTTTTTTGAAATATAAACATTTAAATGGTGTCATAAAAACTTGACGGATTTATTCAAAAATAAACACTGAAGAACAGTAAAAATTATAATGAATATGTTATATGGTGCATATACTTAGCAAAATACTCTCTAGAGTTCATTTTTCT
This sequence comes from Labeo catla, assembly GCA_012976165.1. NCBI lineage: Eukaryota > Metazoa > Chordata > Actinopteri > Cypriniformes > Cyprinidae > Labeo > Labeo catla. The sequence continues at coordinate 15,124 of VONZ01003610.1, forward strand.
AGCTGACTAATGAGTTCACTGAATATGTTTTTCTGAGGTAAATGTGACGTTATAAAATGGATAGTTCCGGTCCTCGATTCTGATTGGTTGAGCCGCGTTCGAAACTGTTGTGAATTACTCTACAAACATACACCTTTGTTTATGTCTGTGTGTTGCTCGGCAACCACTTTGTTGGAACCACAATCGTTTCTGAGGAACTACATTGCTTGGAGGAAGAATAAAGCAATAAGCCCCAAGAAGCCGTGGTTTACAGTGAATTTATAACAGCTAAGGAGCATTGTTAGCGTTGGTTAAAACCCCCTTAGCTGTTATAAATTCACTGTAAACCACGGCTTCACGGGGCTTATTGCTTTTATAAAATGGTTATTCCATATACGTAGTAAGATTTCACTAAATAAAACAGTTGTGGTTACACCAAAGTGTTTGCCAAGCAACACACAAGTAAACAAAGGTGTTTGCAGAGTAATTTACAACAACTTTGAATGTAGCTCAACCAATCAGAATCAAGGACCGGAACTATTCGTTTTATAATAATGTTTTTATTAATATCATTACGCTTTATTTACTCAGTTTTATTTTGTGAAACCTTACTATATGGAACGCACATGGAATAACCGCTTTATAAAAGCAATAAGCCACGTGAAGCCAGTAAATCTATAACAGCTAAGAAGGTTTTAGTCTCTCCGCTTAGCATTGTGCCTAACAACGCCCCTTAGCTGTTATAAATTCACTGTAAACCACAGCTTTTTGGGGCTTATTGTTTTATTATGTAACATTGTTTACAAGCTGTTATACTGACGTCTATGCGTGGTTGAAACACTTACTGAGCGATTACATGAGACAGAATAAGGATTTCGGTAAGTTGTACTCTTTTAACATGTCTTCAGATGTTTATTCATGTTTATTTTGCACTGAAACTGGTATTAGGGAGACGATTAGTTTCGAGCTTCATGCTGCCAGTTCTCTTAAACTGAGGCGCTATAGCCATGCTACAGCGATCCGTCACTCCACGTTAAACAGGAGTACTGTAATAAAATGGACAGAATTTTTAATCTGAGACTTTGTTTTATATCAAATGTAACATCACAAAGTTTTTTGCAATTTGTTCATTAACTGAAAATAGGCTAGACTAATCGATTCTTGGGATTTGAGAATCAATATAGTTTCATAAAAATGAGAACCGGTTAAAATCGAGAAATCAATATTTTTTACCCAGCCCTAATAAATAGTAGATCTGTAATGCTTCTAGACATTCATAATATCAGCTTGTGCAATTTCAACACAGTGCTGTGAATTCTCTCTCTATTTGTCACTCTCTTTTTCTCACTCTCTCCACACTTTCTCAGTTTTCTGGTGAGGAATGAGCTGTTCACTGAAGCTTCTGGCAGTCTCTGCTGTGAAATCAATGGGTTAGGTGTTCAGAGGTGTAAATAATAGCCAGTCATCTTTGTCTGACTGTATTTGGCTGCTCAACCAAATGTCTGAAATGCTTAGAGGCTTGTGATCTGGCAGCATTTTGCAAGTATTACAGCATGGATGTAAATATGTCCCCAAGGTCACCCTGAACAGGAAGGGTTGTCAGTCCGGACTCCTCTCGTGATCATCTTCTCATGCTATTTAATGAGATAAAATCTCAATTATAAGCTTACTTGAGATTGAATATCGCCCCCTGTAGACTCAGTAGGTTACAAGAATCAAACATGTTTTATCAATGTACAGCTGAAGTGGCAGCAAAGCTAGAAGCATACATTAAGCTTACCATACCCGCAGACTAATGCTGTGGTCACTAGGCATGGTTAAACAAATTCTTTCCTCAAATAGGGATAAGAAAATCTTGGCTCGTGTTACAGTGATTTTCACATCAATACTAAAACCTGCTGAAAAGATTTCCGCTTCCCCAAAACCTGAGCTTGTGGTTTACAGTCTTTAGAAACTGATTTAATGATAACAGGCTGTAGTAATGCTCTATTTAAAATGTCTAGTGCTCGAGTTACGAATGTTTTCATCTCAGACCGTGTGAGTTTGTCGGCAATATGTAAAAACACGGGGAATCTCTAGTCATTCTTCCAGTAAAGGAGTTTTCTGGTGGGAAGACGGTTGTCCAGACTGTTTTTCATGCATTTTGAGCCGACTTTCATACCTTGCATGCTCATTCAGACTAGAGTTTTGCCTAGACTGGGTTTAATGGAGCGCCAAAATATGAGTGTGTAATCTGGGAATCAAGACCACATGAATCATGTACCTGTTTGCTGTTGCAAAATTATTTTTTTAAATTTAATAAATACCACACATGACATTCAGGTGGGCAGAAGGTCCATTTTAGCCATAATAAATAAATGAATAAATAAGTAATTGAATGAATGAATGAATAAATAAATAAATAAATAAAGCCTGTCTAAAATGTTCCCTTCACAACTCTGACACTAGGATTCCAAAATACTGACACTGGAACAGTTTGTTGGCTTATTTATTTAAATGCATAAATATATATATATAAATATATATAAAGCAACCCTTTAAAATATGTATAAAATGTTATTTTTTTATTCACATTTTTTTATTTAAATGTAAATAATAAATATGCATTTTTAAACATGTTTATTAAAATAAATATTTATAAAAATTGTTTATTTATTTAAGATTTATTTATAGAAATAGGTTTTTTTGTTAGGTATTTATTTATTTATTCATGAACACATATCACTTTGTAGCATACAGATTGTTTCAAAGCAGCTTCACCAAAATAAACATGAAAATAGCAGTTTCACCAAGTATAAAATGACCAGTTTTACATAGATGTATTTTTATTACATCTATATATAAAAATCTATTTTATTTATAGAAATTTTATAACTTGAGGCAAAAGATTTGTGACTGATCTTAGTATGACGATAAAATTAAAGATTTCAAAAGTATTTATAAAATTATTTTTATTTATTTAATATTATATAGTTGTTATTTACACAATGTAATATTTTATAGTATTTATTTGAAATATCAGTAAATAAATATACATTTTTAAACATACATTTATTTAAATAAGTATTTTTAAAAATTGTTTATGTGTTCATCTGTTCGTTAATTTAAGACTTATTTATATAAATACGTTTATTTGCATGATAATATAACACACACACATTTATTAAAACTGTTTTAAGAAAGTTTTAGAGGTCAAAGGCTTTTATAACAACATAATTTTATAACAAGCAAAAAATTAGTGACTAATCATAGTAGATGAAGATAAAATTAAAGATTTAAAAAATATTTATAATTTTTTTAAATTTAATATTATATAGTTGTTATTTACACAATGTAATATTTTTATAGTATTTCTTAAAAATGTCAGTAAATAAATATGCATTTTTAATAAATAAATAATTTGTAATAAAAAATATTTAAAAAAATTTTTATTTATGTATTTGTTTAGAATTTATGTATATAAATAGGTTTCTTTGCATGATTTTATAACACACACACACATATAATTATTAAAACTGTTTTAAGAAAGTTTTAGAGGTCAAAGGCTTTTATAACAACATAACTGGTAAATAATTTGTGACTGATCTTAATAGATGAAGATAAAATGAAAGATTAATATAAATAGGGTTACATGCATGATCTAATATTTTTGATTATATATATACACAGATTGAATTTATTGAAAGAAAAACTGTTTTAAGTAGGTTTTAGAGGTCGAAAGTCTTAAGGCATGAGCCTTAAAAAGATTTTAAGAAAAAGATTTATGACTGATCTTAGTCTTAGTATGTAATTGAAATGAATGAGGGTCAGATTATCATTTCTCTCAGTTCTAATTTGTTT
>VONZ01003611.1:0-18933 GCA_012976165.1 Labeo catla
TTAAGTGTTTTATTGAAAATCTGTTATGTACATTTGAATAACAGGTACGGGTAAAATTGACCCCTTGGCGGTTCTAGTGTTAAACGCTAATGAGCTCTGCCACCCCGCCTCTATCTCCTGTGGGGTGATGATCAGTAATGTTTACTTTAGCCGCATTTAACCACAAAACTTGCTAACTAGCACATTATTAAGAAAAGGCGAATTGCAAAGATGCATAAAAAACACCCATATACTCGCTTCTGCTGTAGATGGAACTAGATTACAAATGATTCGCATGAACATAGAAGAATTTATGTAGGCTGCCGGGCACATTTCCTTCAAAAACAAAAGTAATGTTAATCCTCTGCACCTCAATTGCTCAATCGGAGATAGTCTTGTCTTCCCCTGCACTGGAGTCGAAACAATAATGGTGGTCGGACTGTTCTCAGCACTCAGTTAAGATAAGACTGTCATGTCAATCAACTATCCTGGGGGCATTGGTCGGTGTGACATCACACCGACAAGACTCTGACAATGACCTTATTTGAAAAAAGGCATATTACTTGGATTACATTGGATTTTTCCCATATTAAGATTTAAAAAAATCCACTGTGTGAATTTATATCATTATAGGGTGGTTGTGTACACACACTGTCAACACACTAGGGTTGTAACGGTATACCGGTATGGCGGTTTATTGTGATATTGACATGGACGATTATCATATCATGCACATTTACTTATCCGCGGTTTTGAAAAAAAAAATAAATAAATAAAACCAGATCTCACCCGCGCTGCCGTGTATAGACTCCACCCATACCTGCACAGCGGCGAAAATGTCCGATACAGAGGCTGCAAATTCTAATCACAATCTCCCGCCGAAAAAAAAAATTAAAATCTGCAGTATGGGAATATTTTGGGTATCCGAAAAATGATCATAGGACGGATCACAACGGAAGCGTTTGAAAGCCGCGTCTGTCAGCGGATCCGTCTATATGCAGATGTATTAGGGATCCGCTGACAGACGCGGCTTTAAAACACTCTTGCTGTGCTTATATGTGAGCGCTCGGTGAGGAGCGTGAAGCGCTTACCATTGTAGCCAATCACAGTCATGTCTGTTGAGCGCGTGAACACTATGGCCAGTCAGCGATGTTTACAAATCTGCTCAACAGCGCTCAAATGTGAGCGGGAAATGGACGTTTTTAAAATTTCAGTACCGAAAGTACCGAACCCGGTACCTTTTGACAACCCTAATGTGAAGACGTGAACACATGAACATATCCAGAGCTACTCTCAGAGAACACTTAATGATCATTTTATAATTTTATTTAAAAGAATAATCATCAAATACACTAACTGAAAACTCATAGGTGTTTAGTACAATGTGTCAAAAAAAAAGAAAAAAAGTTTGGTTTAGCCTGAAGAAATAATGACTGAAATATATTATTGTTGTGTATAGCTTTTTTGCCCATGTTTTAATTTAGTAAACCTCTCGTGTAGAGAAACAAAAGTTGTTACATTTCATCTGATTGCATTTTCAATAATATATTTTGTATTGAATCCAGACCAATTATATCAGACAACCCATCCAAGTTATAGCCACATTTCAGTTCCTTTTACATCCATGTTGTTGGTTCCTTATGTGGTTATATGTAGTAACATGCTAATTTTTTACATGCTAATCATGTTTATAATTCTGTTAATTCTTTACAATAAACCATGTTCAACCAAAAACTATATCTCTTTTTATTCATTTAAGGGTCATTGTAGCTGATGATGATAATAATAATAATGATAGTTTAATACCGTATACCACGAAACCGCGAAACCGTGATATTTTCTGAGGCGATTATCACACCGTGAAAATTTCATACCGTTACAACCCTACAACACACATTTATGTTCAAACTTGTAAAAATAGGTTTTGCATCCGATGACCCCTTTAAATGATTTTCAGTGGTTGCTTGGTCACATCTAGCGTAGACAGACTTTAGCTGTCATGTCATGACAACTGTCACCTCTGTTTTAGACACGGTGTTAGTCATTTCCGAATAAGATTAAGTGGGGTTTGGATCGAGATTATGATCTTTAATTGATTAATTGTGCAGCTCTAATTTCTGATAATATATGTGTCTCTATCTATTTATGATAATATTTGAAGAAAAACATTACACTTTTAATTCTGAATCATAACTATACATTGTATCAAAGGTATAGTTCACTCAAAAATCAAAATTGTCGTCATTTATTCACCCTTATGTTGTTCCAAACGTTGGTAACTAGACAGTTGATGGGCCCCAATGATTTCCATAATATTTTTTTTTCCTACTATGGAAGTTAATGGCTACTATGAACTGTTTGGTTATCAACATTCTTCAAAAAATCTTTTTGTCTTCAACAGAAGAAAGAAATTCATACAGGTTTGGAAAAACATAAGGGTGATGAAGGGTAAATGATGCCAGAACTTTCATTTTGGGGTGAACGTTCCTTTTAAGAAAATTATGTAGAATAAAATTAAGCAAAAATCACTACATTTACTAAAATCAAAACATCTCACACATTACAAAAAGTCAGTGAATCCATACCAGATGTGAGAGTGCAATGTAGCAGATAAAGGACAATCCTCCTCCAAATTGGCACTGATTAGCTGGATCCTTGGTGAATCTGTAGTGGGGTGGGCCCAACGAGTCCTTAAAAAGAATAATTTCTTTTTTTACCATTCCTTTACAATCTTAAACAAAACTTATTTAAATTGTACTGAAATTTGCCATTATAAGCCATTTAGGCAACATAAACAAACTGTCAGCTTTGAAACTGTTAGTTATGATCGAAACATGAACCTAATGCATAACAATACCATCGGAAAAATGTGAATCCCCAAAAGAAAGACAAAGAGAATTCACAAAAAAATTGACTCTTCCCATAGATATCATAGCAAGGGAAATACAACTGTATCTTAAAAAAGCTGTATCTTAAAAAAAAATTTGTACACCACAATTAAACCTACCATAATTTAATTTTACCTGCAGTTGCATTTATCCTGATATGACACATCTGAAGGCTGTGATGTTCTCAGGTGAATAAAATAAAGGACTGAAGATGGTGACAATTTCCTTTTCTTTGTGCCACCTCAGAAAAAGAAAGACAACAGGGAAAAAAGTTACACAGATTTTCTATCACCAGTGGAGGAAATGTCTTACAAATGTACTTATAATGATTATAATCATAATTCAGGTCTGGAAACAGTGGTTAAAACTGACTAACATTTTACTGTAGTCTCTGTATTGGGTGCCTGTTTTCCCTGAAAAACGTGTGCTTGTCTAAAAATGTGAACCAATATCTTATCAATAGAAGTTCTCAGTATTTGAAGAGGTGAAGTAAAAAATATACTCAGAAACGGCCATCTACAAAAACATAACACTCTCATACAACACTCTCAACTCTCTTATATATTCCAGTGTTTTCGAGTGTGAATTACAGTTTAATCACTCTCTTCACTTATTGCAGTGCTCCTTTACTTCTCATGAGTTTGAGTTTTAAACTAAACATTACCCAGCAAAATGTACGTCCAAACGACGTCATTTCAACGTCTTTGTCGGACGTTGAAATGACGTCCCCTGAAGAGCCAGAATGAAAGTTTTTACAACGTCTTTTCATGACGTCTTCTGGTCGTCCAATATTGACGTTCACAGGACGTCTCTAGAAGGTTAAAATTTAGTTCAGATCTGGTCATTGTGGACGTATTTTCAACGTCTTATAAGGTCAACTGCAGTCTCATTTAGATGTCATTTATACTGTTTCTGGACATAATATACACTCTTAGGCTGCATTCAAGTAAAAATCATGTTTATTTTATTATAATTTTTTATTGGTACTTGTAAATAAACTTACAGACACAGTGTACAAAAACCATGAAAACAAAAGAAACTTAACTCATTGAACAGTGGATAACAACTAACAAATAACATACAAAACATACATTATGTTCACCTATTAATTGTAACGAATGAGTAAAAGTACGTCCAAACGACGTCATTTCAACGTCTTTGTCGGACGTTGAAATGACGTCCTCTGAAGAGCCAGAATGAAAGTTTTTACAACGTCTTTTCATGACGTCTTCTGGACGTCCAATATTGGCATTCACAGGACGTCTCTAGAAGGTTAAAATTTAGTTCAGATCTGGTCATTGTGGACGTATTTTCAGTGGATAACAACTGTAACAAATAATATACAAAGCATACATTATGTTCACCTTTTGGAGCTGAACTTCGGGGGAAAAAAACGTCTAATTCTGACACAAGAGAAGGTTAAAACCTTCTGTACTAAAAAATAGTTTAGCAGTTTCAGTATCATATTAAATAAGTTTGTGATAGATTTAATTTAAAGTAAATATTTCTTGTAATGAATGGCACTATATATATATTAGGTCTATTAGGACTGTTTCACATCGCGAGTGTCAGTGGAGCGTGAGAAGCAGGTTTTGTCGCTGCCCATGTTAATGAATCAGGGGGTCGGGGTAAATGTGAACGCAGAAAAAGCAACACAAACAGTCTTTTCAAAGACGTTATAATCATTATTTCTGTGTTACAGACATTTAAGTAACAGAAGTACTGGGATTAAAGTTTATAGTTTGGGTATAAACACTTACTGTTTACAATAGCGATCAAAACGAAATTATCTTGTATGTATAGTAACGCTTATCCTCTTCCGCCAGGAGGTGGCGACAACTGCCCGTTTGAAAAAAAGTATGTCATTGAATCATTCATTAAGAAGATTTCAATAGTCAAATAAGTCTTAATGAAGTGAGACACTGACTCCCTTAATTGAATTTTTTTTTGTTTGTTTGTTTATTTTGTTTAAATGAATATGTTTTTAAAAGACTTAAGCAATGAACAATTTGTCAAAACCACTAGTAAATTATGTTATTTTGTTTAGTTTTCTAATTTCTTCAGAATCATGATCTCCAATTTATTAAAAACAACTGGGATTCACAATTTATCCAGAATCGTGAAGCTCTTGTTTAAATGTTGTTTATTACTGCATATAATTCCATTAAAATGGAAGTTGAATTTCATAAAGTTCCTACATGTTTTTGCATTTTGTCTTTTTCAGTTGAATAAAAGACTATTTTCCCTATATATTTAATCATTGATTATTTCTTAAGAAAAGTTTAAAATTCTCATCTTGTCTCGTTCTCGTGAACCCAGTCTCGTGTCTCGTTTCGTCTTGTGGGATAAGTGTCTCGTCACACCCCTAATATATATATATATATATATCTGTTCTGAATGCCAATTAATTGAAATGATTTGGAATGAGGAAAAGTAAATCACATGTTTACATTGTTTATAATGTTTGTTAAGTTTATTAACATTTGTTTTATTTATCAGTATTTACCTTATTTCTGAAAGTAACAGTAAATGTGCCTTATACACCAATGCAACTTATGCATGTTTTTTTCCTGACCTGGTGTAAAGTCTGGAAAATATGGTAAATTGGGCCTATACTGTGCTGTATTATTAAACAGTTCATATAAAATAGGGACCATTTGCACCAATAAAACAATCATATTATGTTCATTATACTCCTCTCCACATTAACTTTAGCCTTAAACACTGTTATATTTAAGAGGGGGTTCTTGGAAAATCTTCTTCCCTGCAAGAGGTCCCTGTCTCCAAAAACCCATGTGCTAGTGGACAGGCCTCCATATTCAGCAGAGAGTCTGGTGTGGCAGGTGGAACTTCTGTCCAGGTTGACAAATCATCTGATCTCATCTCGTCTTCATGAACTGCCCTAGAAACAAAATTGAAATATAAACGATTATTATAACTACAAATATAGCTTCACAATGCTCATTATAACCTCTTTGGTAAACATATGATCAGAAAATACTGCTAGACAGATATTTAGTCTTTAGTGAATTTAGTGAAAGTCTATTTTACTACAAGAACACACACTTAACACAAGATACAGTTTTAAAAATCTTACATTATTACATTATTGTGAAGTTACCTGTTTTACTGACTAATTAGACAATTAAAAGGGATCAACATAAATTTACCTCAGACTGTAACTTCACTGACCACTTTACTCGCAAATTAACCAACAGGGAGATATAAAAATTACAAAAAGTTGAATTTAAAATCGTCATAACCCAGAACAAAATACATCTAAAGTGAAATTTAACATTAGATTGACAAAACGACGAATAAAGGTACATTTATATCGCTTACCTTCGGTTTAGCATCCGTCCGTGTCTCAGATGACCGTTAGAGACCGTTACTGTTTAAATTTCCAAATAGCTGCATTGCGTTGTGAAGGCTGTTCGTTGGTCAAGTTGGGTCCCATCCTCTGTAGGTTTTATAAAGTGTCCTTAACGTAAAATTAAATAAATTACACGACGGATCTATCGTGGTGGTTATATCTTCAGTCTTTGGTAATACACAATATCAATATCTTCCGTCTTCGCTGCTGCTTGCGCCATCACGTTTACGTCACTACGTTATTGCCCCTCACGGAGCGCACGTTTAAAAATCTATTTATTAAATTAAATTTTAATGTATTTATTAAATATATTATTATTATTAAAATATACAATAAACAATAATATTGTATTAATATTCTGTATTATTATTATTAAATATTTAAATCTATTTATCTATTATATTTAAATCTCTTTAAATCTATTTAACTTAACCTTTAACTTAACTTAATCACACATAGATGTAAGCGGCTGTTTCTGTCAATGTACCAGTGAAAAATACTACACATAAAATAAATTAATAATATTAATAATATTAATAAAATAATTAAATGGCCGCATTATGGTACTGTCATGATGTTTTTATACATATAAATATTACACTTTTTTAACACCTAAATGTCTTATAAAAATACACGTGATATTTACATTTCTTTTTTAAGTCAGAACTTTGTCATGTTTATTTGCATACAAAGTTCTTAAGTCGATTTCCTGAACCTGTTCTGCACGTTCTACAGACGTCCAGGAAAACCCCTTCATAGACGTTCAAATTTTGAACTGCATATCTACCTCCAAGGGACGTCGTAGTCCGACGTCCAGATACCGTACTGGATTTACACGTCGTGTAGAAGTACAAATATGGTCCTGGACCAACCGACTCAGTATAGACATGATCTGCACGTCGGGCGGACGTCTCATGTTTGTTGGGAACTTTGTGATTCCCATATTCGTCTTGGCGACTTTACAGTGTTACGTTGGTGGGACGTGACAAGTACGTCCTAACGAACAAACTAGTACGTCCTACACTGTAAAAAATGAATCATGAGGCTTGTAATTTTCATTAAAAAAATTGATTTAATCATTAAAAATAATGTGCATATTTAATTTAAAAAATAGGTTTTCTGTGTTTTTTATAATATATTGCGAACATTTCACTAATAAAATTAAGAAATAAATTTTACCTATTTTTTTAAGGAAATGAGTGCAATTTTTAGGCTTAATTTGAGGAACCATTTAGGCTAAAATTTTGAGGAAAAAAGGCTTCATATTTATTTTAAGAGAATTGGTCCAATTATCCGGGTTTGACTGAGTCACCTTCATTTGAATCTCAACAACGCCAGTGATCAGCCGGCATTTTGAAGGAGCAGACGAACAGTGTAAAATGTTAAGAGGTAAGTTAAGCCCCTTACTAATTTTTACATTTTATTTTGATTTCTTAAATAAGCTCCTCAGGACGCCGCTTATTCACGCTAGTACAGGAATTGTTTTACACTGATTTTTGAATCTGAACGACAGTGATCATTTCGGCATGTGGAACAGTGACTATGTTGAACCAGGTGTTTTAAAATAAAGGTTTACAATTATGCGATGTGATTTGATGTGAAAATCTGAACTCGAGCTCATTAGTCATACCCAGCTAACAATTTTTGGTTCCCAGAACGTTCTGGGAACGTTAGGTTTTGGTTCCCAGAACGTTCCCAAGAACGTTCCCTATTGGTTAGCCAGGAAAGTTTTCTTAACGTAACTAGAACGTTCCCTGTAGGTTAGGGGAACGTTCTGGGAACCTATCGGGAACGTTCCGGGAACGTTCCCTGTAGGTTAGGGGAACGTTCTGGGAACCTATCGGGAACGTTCCGGGAACGTTCCCGCAACGTTCTGGGAACGGTCCCGGAACGGTCCCTGTAGGTTCCCAGAACGTTCCCCTAACCTTTTCACTCCGATACCGCTGCCGTATGTCAGCACTCCCGCGTCCCGTAGTAAACAGCATGGAAGACGGATGGATGTGGACCTCAATAATCACTACTACAAACCATGTCTTGTTTTAAACTATTGTTTAATCCTTACAGATATTTAGAGCACATTTAGCCATCATAAGGCGCATTAAATGACATTAAATTATCCTTTAATATGCTAGATTTGTTTTATTCGTTAATATATAAGATTAGAAGTACCATAACCCAGATTTTGTTTATTAAAGCACCAAATAACACTGACTTCAACAAAATATTGGATTTTAAAGATGTGAATTTTATTTTTACAGACATTGAAAACGAATAACATTTATTTGACTTTACTTAGAATAATATTACATTCGTTTCTTACCACTGAATTAACGACGATGTTTCTCTCTTTTGGTCGGTACACAAAAACTTCTCCGTTAACATCATGTTCTCTTCAATTAGACGTGTCAAATTTCCCTGAAATCACAATATTTACTCTCGTATATATATGAATTATAAGTAATTATTCATTAAAGAGATCAATCAACGAATGTTAGTCAGTCAGTAAAACGAAATGACCGTTAATTTTTAAATTACACGAGTGCGCGGCTTTCTGTGGAAGGCAGGATTAAGCGCGTGCTAGAGAAGCGCGTGCAGGTTCGAAGAAAAGAAATATAAAAACAAACTAAGTGTTAATGATATGATTTTCTGACTACGATTAACATTGGCTTAATTTTAGCTATAAAATTGGAATTAAATTACAATTATAATGCGATTTGACCACTTTGATGTCTACACTTTATTAAACGCTTATTTCAGACATGAAATTCTGCAAAAAATAGTTTGTTTATGATGAAAAAGTATACATTTCAGCAGTAGAATGATCAGAAAGATCTGCCAAGTTTTTATTAGTTTACCCGGATATGACAACTAAAAATAACCTGCAGGGAACGTTCTGGGAACGTTCCCTGTAGGTTGTAAAAATGCAATCTAAAAATAACCTGCAGGGAACGTTCCGGGAACGTTCCCTGTAGGTTGTAAAAATGCAATCTAAAAATAACCTGCAGGGAACGTTCCGGGAACGTTCTCTGTAGGTTATAAAAATAAAACCTAAAAATTACCTGCAGGGAACGTTCTGGGAAGGTTCTTTTTAGGTTATAAAATTAAACCAAAAAATAACCTGCAGGGAACGTTCTGGGAACGTTCCCTGTAGGTTATTAAAAAGAGAACCTACAGGGAACGTTCCTAGAACGTTCTCATTTGGTTCCCAAAAAAATAACCAAACGGGAACCATAGGGGAACGTTAGGGGAACGTTCTGTGTTTGCTGGGTAACTCCTCACATGCATGTACTGAGGCTAGAATGCACATGTTGATCGCTAAAGCAAAATAATTATGGCCATGCATCGAGCTTCATAGATGGGGCAGTTTCTATGATTATACTTAAAAACTTTTAAGAGTGTTGATGTGTTTATATATTCGCTTCAAATTGTAAAGATGTATTAAATTAGCGTTTAACCATTTCACGCAATATATGTATTTTTTCATTCATACTCGACGTTAGAGGGCGCACTCTTAAAGAAAACAAGTCACAAACGCCATAGAAGCAACACGATGACGTTCCAGGAATTGATATGGATATAACCATGCTGATAATGACTTTATGCATTGTGCAACTAGACGTTTTGACTAGTTGAAGAATACAAACATCTTTGCAATAATTAAGGCATTATCAGTCTCCACAAAGAATAAGATATATCTATAGCAATGTGCATTTTCTCTTTGATTAATCCATTTAAAATTCGACCTGAGTGAAGGTATTTGAACACATTTGAGATTTACTATAATGCAAATTTATTTAAAATTAGTCTTTAACGATATTTAAAAATGTTTAGACTCGTTTAGCAGTATTGAGTTTCTAGGCTTAAACCATTCCAATTTCATGATTTTGGTGATTAAAAATATGTAATAAAAAATATTCCACAAACCTTACATTAAATGTAAACGCTTATAACTACTTTTCCTTATGAATAATAATTTTAACAGCAACTTCTGAGATGACAATGAAGCTTGTGGTGCAAGTAACTACTTAAACTAAATTATGTCAGTGTTTGTGTTAAATTTAAGCTCACTTTAAACTATGCTTAAAAATTAAAAATATTATATTATACAACTGATTTTATTTGACGCAGTTTTGTCAAGTGAATGATTTTTTTACAAATCTGATTCAGTTTTTTATTTTATTTTTTTTTACAGATCATCGTGAGAGTCGTTGAAGCACCATCTTTCAAAGCATTTGAGTTTTCAACGGAAGTGGTATTTTTCTACTACCTTATAGCTACATTTTCAGTTTAAGCATGCTGCATTTAAGAATTTGAAAAGGTAGCTTGAGATCATGCTATGGCGGTGTAAGGTTTGCCTGTGGACATCATCTTCAAAAGCGGGTCTTTTAAGGCACTATAGACTACAGCATGGGCCATTTACACACAGCCATACTATACCTTGTCCACATTACAGATGTCCATGCTCTTTCAAAACACATGGTGCCCTTCGCACACATATGAGTAGAAATCATTTAGCTGAGGAAACTCTGGAGTCAGGAACAGTGCTTTCCTTTAACTGTAAAATTTGTAATACACCACATTCTTCCGAAAAGGACTATTTTCAACATTTTGTCAACATCTTAGGAGTTACGAAACGGTAGAATGTGTTTTTTCTGGATGTGATTTTAAGACAAATGTTTATGGGACATTTGTGACTCACAAAAGTAGAAAACACAATCCCCATTCCTCCAATGATTTTAAGGCAGAGGTGCTTGTGATAAGCAAGACCACACAGCATTCATTTGCCCCTGATCCACACTGCGAGGATTCAGAAGAAGTCCAAGGAGAAACTGATGACCAGATTCAAGATGTGCCACAAACAGTTGTTAATAAACTAGCTTTGCTGCTTTTGAAGCTGGAGAGTGTTTATAATGTTTCTTCTAGGTGTATAGATGACTTGGCGGGAGAGCTCCAGTTTATTTCTTCCCTGGCAGCGCGACAAGATGTACGAAACACTGTTGAGTCAAATTTAAGGAAGAATAACTGTGTTCTCAGTGAAGACAGTATTAATGAGTTTGTCAGTGAACTTTGTAAGATCAACCCCATAAAATCAGCACTAGAGGTAGGAGGTCCCCTTGGTTCTTCTTTTAAAAGAAGATTATATTTTAAAGACAAATTGAAAGTTGTTGAACCTGTGGAATACATTTTGGATGCCACTGAGCGTAGACACTATCAGTATGTACCTATTCTCCAGACATTACAGCAAGTGTTGAATAGCCAGCACATGAACTTGGAAAGGTCTCAACAGAGTTCAGAAGTCCCTTTAACATTTACATCCTTTGTTAATGGCAGATATTTCACAGAAAATGAATTTTTTGCTGGAGATGAGATAAAAATCTCTTTGATACTATATGTTGATGACTTTGAAGTGTGCAATCTGCTTGGAACATCCAAGAAAAAGCACAAAATCACAGCGGTTTATTGGGTTTTGGCAAATTTGCCACCTGAATTACGATCTGCTCTTACATCAATACATTTAGCTGTTCTCAGTAAAGCTGATGATGTAAAAAAGTTTGGATATGAAGTCATTTTAGAACCACTTTTGAATGATCTTTCTACATTGGAGCAGGTAGGAGTTTTCATTGCTAATTATGGAAAAAACATCAAAGGGACTGTGATCAGTGTGGTAGCAGATAAACTTGGTGCCCATGCAATTGGTGGGTTAGTTGAAAATTTTACTGGGGATTACATCTGTCGATTCTGTCCGATTCCGCCATGCTGAATTCCAGGAAAAGGAAGTGAGATTAGGTGCTTTTCCTCCAAGAACAAAGATGTCTTATGCAGTCCATGTTCAGACTGTGAAGGATAATCCTACACTCACCCACTCCTTTGGTGTCAAAAAGGTTTGTCCATTTACTGACAAACTGAAGCATTTTCATTTCACTACTGGCTATCCCCCGGACATAGCCCATGACTTATTTGAAGGTGTCATTCCTGTGGAGCTAGCACTGTGCCTCTCTGTCTTAGTGAAGAAGAAATATTTCACATTGAGTGAACTCAATGAGGCAGTTGCACTCTTTCCCTACAAATGGACAGATAAAACGAACAGTCCTCATGCAATCCCCAAAAATTTTGCTGCACGTCGAAGTGTAGGCGGGAATATGCATGAGAACTGGGCTCTTATCAGACTTCTGCCATTTTTGATCGGATCCAAAATACCTGTAGATGAACCTGCCTGGCAAATTCTCATGAATTTGAAAGATATTGTTGAGCTGGTTGTGTCACCTGTCCACACTGCAGAAAGTATTGGTTTTCTTGATTCCAAGATATCAGAACATCGACATCAATTTCTTGAACTTTTCCCACACGAAAGACTGCTCCCAAAACACCATTACTTGGAGCATTATTCTGAGTTGATTGCGTCTTTTGGTCCAGTTGTTGGACTTTGGACCATACGCTTTGAATCTAAGCATAACTTTTTCAAGCGTGTAGTGAGACATACTACAAATTTCAAAAATGTCTTGCTGTCTCTTGCTACAAGGCATCAGCTAATGATGGCTTACCACTTACATGCCACTTCTGAAAACACTTCATTGCATGTGAGTAAAGTTTCCAATATGCCATTGGAACTTCTGCATGAAGAGGTACAGCAGGCCATAAGAAACATTTCAGATCAAACAAGTGTCTCTTTGACCACTTCAGTGTCTTACCTAGGTACAACATACAGAGTGGGCATGATTCTGCCTTATGGTTGCACTGGAGGTTTACCTGACTTTGCTGAAATTATGCAGATTGTTGTTTTGGACAAAAGTCTTAGTTTCATTGTCAAGACTTTTAGCTCTTGGTACAATGAACATTTGAGATCTTACTGTCTTCAGTCAAGTGGGGATGTACAACTTGTTGAGCACAAAGCACTTGTTGATTGGTATCCTCTGGCAGCATATTGTTTGGGTAAAAACCGCTTTGTCACCCTGAAACATCATATCTGCTGTTCTTATTAGATGATGGTAGTATGATTTGTACAAGAGGCTGCCAGTCCTTACAAGGATAATTCATATGAAAAGTCTTATGGGTTTAAACGGGAGTTCTTATGGGAGTAAAAGATAAGGAATTTTCTTTTTTTGGATGAAATATCCTATCCTTTTAACATTCAGTCCAGCATCCGTGGATGCATGTTTAGAATGACAATGTCAGTAAAATAGTAGTATTTAAGTTTTTTTTTGCTATTAGTGACTTTAGGTTTATGTCAATTTTTTCATAACTGTTAATCTGAACTGTTACAGACTTGATGTTCATCAGACTTGTACTTTGTATTATTTTTTTTTTTAGGCATTCAGATGACAACATGGACCCTGCAGCATTAAGAGTACTTCTTGAACAAGAAATCAGGAAGTTAATCCTTCCCTCAGGAATCCCAAAAACTTTAGATGACCTTATGTTAGCAGTTAAGGAGGCATTTGATATCCATGAGGATTTTTCTCTCCAGTATAAAGATTCTGAATTTGATGACTTTTTTACCCTTACATCCACTGACCAAATTCAGCACAAGGATACTATAAAAGTTGTTTTCCCTACACCAGTTGTTCTTACACTCTTTGCTGAAAATGAAGGAAACCCCAGTGCCAGTACGTCAGTTTCAGTAGATGAAGTGTCCTCTGTTTCTTGCACTACATGTCCACTTGATGATGTTGGCCAACATCTATCCACATCCACTTCCTCTGGAGATACAGTCATCCTTTCTCCCCAAAGTAGCCCAGATAGGTTGCCGTGGCCTCAGGAGTTTCCAATTCCATCTTTTTCTCCAGAAGTAGAGATGGTTCTCAAAAAGGGCATGGAGGCTTACAAGAAAGACGGCAGCCTTCTAAATGTTCAAACTGTGAAGAGGGATGTAAATGAGCATTTAGTAAAGGCTATTCATACCTACACATCATATGAGGTGGTTGAATTGTGCCCGACTGTTGCAGAATTTAAAGATCGCTGACCTGCTTTGTTTGACATTCTCCAGGTAGGGATTTTACATTTTGTCATTAAATACCATCACAGATAATAATGTGGTTGTCAACTGAACATAATTATAATCAGTGTTTGTGTGTTTCATTTTTTAGATTAATGAAGAGTTTAGGAGAATTACTACTCTGCACCTTGAGCCAACATTTATTAAGATGTTGGATTACTACACTCCTAAACTTTTCACAATATTTTCCTGCAAAGGAGGAGCACTCGGACAGATTTTGAAGAAGAAAATGGGTGCCATACAGCAGGTATTTTAATTGGTATTTTTTTATTATTATTTGATTGATATTCGCTTCATTATTATTAGGTACTATTACTAATTTTTACACTTTTGGTGCCTTAGACCTCACATCAAAACATAGAAGAGACAAGAGATGTTGTCCTCCGTTGCTTGGTCAATTACTTGGGTGAAAAGGAGGAAGACCTCATCCAGGAGTACAATGTAAGTGTCTAAAACTTTTTCAGATATTAATTGTTTTCAGAAAACTGCATTTAGCATTTGTTTTCCTTTACAAAAACAGAAATACATCTTAAACATAAGTACGTTCCTCATGTAAAAAAAAAATCTTGCACTAGTGTCAGCAATATAAATGAAATAAATTAAACATTGTGAATATTTCTGAAAACATCCTGTCCGCCATTAGCCATAGTATACTTGAGTTTGTTGTAGTGTCAGTCTCCACAGTTCACTCAGACAAGTTTTGGGGAGTTAGTGTTTTACAATGTTACAAAGATATGAACCTAGAAATGGTTTACTGTACTTCCTTGACGTATCTGCATTTTAAGTTCTTATGAGGAAAAATTTGTTTGAACATCTTACACAAATTAACTGCATAAATAACAGATCTTCATAATAAAATGTTATGTTTGTTTTACAGTGTGACAATGAGGATGTGCAGCAAAGTCTACTGCAGCATGTAATGAAAATTGCTGTCTGCAAGAAGGATGACCAGGAGGACTTTAGCATTGTCTTGGAGGGTGTGCAAGTCATGACTGGCTTGGGAAATCTGACTAGAGCCTGCACAATTCTTCTTGGATTCACATATGCACTAAACCTCACCTATCCCAAACAACTGAGGAATACGTTTGAGGCCTTTCAGAAGCTCTTCCTGGAACTGGATGTTTGCAGGCTTTCCCCCAAATTACAATCTCTCAAAAACAAACTTGTGTGTTAGATTGTGAGAGACACATTCCATTGTTACCAAGTTTTGGTGAAAATGGCCAGCACTGGTTGAGGTTTTGAGATTGTTCTACAGCTTGTTCTACAACAGGTTATCTTGTTTTATGCTATCTATGCACAAGTTATCTCAGGTTTTAGTACAGAATGTGACTATTCCCACAAAAAAAGATGTTAGCATATAATGCTAAACAGTTGATTTCAATGACATATAAATTGTCAGTTACAAACTGTTTTCCAGATCTTAAAACTGCTGTAAATGTTATATACACTAATTTACAAAGTGTTTAATGTTTTGGTACCAGTGAAACATGGAATAAAAGCATGTTTAACAACAAAATGCATTATGTATTAATTTCATTATAAAATGTTTTTTATATTATTAAGTAATTTTCCTTAATACATATGAGTACATTTTGTTTTATCTGCTTAAACTAAAAAAGATTATTCCACTAATAATGTTAAAATCATCATGTGTCTGGCTAAATAATTTAGGACGTTTTACATGATTTATTCAAGTAGATTCTTCTAGGGAAAAAAATCAAGCCGTTAATACTACTTAAAAATAATATGCGTCTGGCTAAATAATTTAGGATTTTTTACATGATTTATTTGAGTAAATTCTTCTAAAAAAATCAAGCCTTAAAAACTGCTTAAAAATAATATGTGTAATATTGTTACCATATTTTTTTAAGTAGATAGCACATAAGATTTTTTACAGTGCAGCGTGACAAAAATAATTTGATTGATGTGTGCATGCCCAGCAGCCACAGCTGTATCCCTTAACCGGCCTGCAGCCAAATCAGCCAGTAAACACAGCCAAATTTGACTGACTTTGACACAGCTCACCACACAATTAGAGGCAATCAAGTTATGATAAACTCATTATGAAACCATAAAGACATTCAGGAACATTTGACAGAAGTAGTCAAAAATGCAAAGAAATAGGCTAATTTAAAAATAGGCTAAATCGGTTCAGTTTTGTTATGTTTTCAGTGCAAATACTGAACAACCAAGCATGGACAAAATCCACAAATGACAATCTTAATTATGTGATTGATTAAAGGGATAATTCACCCTAAACTGAAAACTCTGTCATTAATTACTCACCCTTATGCTGTTCTAAACCTGTAAGATTTCAGAACTCAGAACGCAAATTAAAATATTTTTTGATGAAACCCACACTGTAAAAACTTTTACTATGATCTACTCAATTTTTTTGGTGAAACATTTTTACACTGAAAAATATTAAGTAAATTTAAAAGTTGTGAAATCATTTAAATATACTTTAAGAATTAAGTAAATGTAACTAAGAAAACTAAGTAAATTCAACTAATTCGATTAATTAATCTTTTAAATAAAATTGAGTAAATATAATTAAAATCTTTATGCAATGCAATAGTAATTCAATAGTAAATCCGAAACAAAAAATTGAGTAGATTTAATTCATATTTTGTATATACAAATATACTATATTTTTTTTACTTATATATTTTTTATTGTATTTACCATTGTACTGTACAATAAATATAACAAAATTAAATGACAAACAAAACACAATATTTTAATTAAACTTTTATTTGCCATATTTGACCATAACTGCAATTCAACCATACTTTGCAAATGACAACTTGTTATATAAATTTTTTACGTCACTTCCCGTTTGTTGCGGTCGCACGTGTAGAGTTTGAGCTCCGTTAAGTAGATTTCTTATTGTCTGTTTTTCAATTTAAAATCAAATTTATACACCATCATTTTCGTTTCTTATAACGTGTGAATATACCCCCTGTTGTATTTTACAACTAAAACATCCGGATTACTTTGTTATAACTAGTTTTGTTTGACTTCCCGAGTTGCTAGCTTATAGCCCGTTAGCAGCACCAGCGTGGTTGCCGCTAATCCTGCTTGCATTGTTTACACACTATTTACACACATTACCATTGTTTACTCACTGTTACTTGCTTTAATGGCGAATTTGTGTCCACCTTTGAGTGCAGGTGAGGACACGTTCGAGCTGCACTCGTTGCAGCTCGAGCTAGAGGCCGTGGAGAAGCAGATTCAGGAGCTGTTGGGGAGGCAGACGGAGCTGAGAGAGCGGAGAGCCGCTCTGGAATCCTCCCGGGTAAGTATACAGCGCGATACTAACACTCTGACCACCTCTACTCCGTGTGCTTCTCTGCACAGCTCCCGTGCACCCTGGACGCGATCTTCCCAGATGTCCTTCACTCCGGCGCCGGGACACCACGGACCCTGGGTGCAGCAGCAGCGGAAGACGCGAGCCAGGCCCCGTTCGAGGACCTCGCCCCCTCCGCCGCCTCCGGTCTTCGAGATCTCCACCCGGAACCGCTTCGCTCCCCGCCGCGAGACGGAACGCAGCGCTGTGATCGTCAGAGACTCCATTGTCCGGTACGTACGTGCTACTTTAGCTAAAGGTAAAGTCCACACCCACTGTTTTCCTGGTGCTCGCGTTCTCGATGTTTCTGCGCAGATACCCGCAATCCTGAAGGACGGCGAGAGCGTCGGCGCGATCGTCCTGCACGCGGGGGTGAACAACACCAGGCTGCGGCAGACGGAGGTTCTGAAGAGGGACTTCAGCAGCCTGATCGAGACGGTTCGCAGCACGCCGCCCGCGACGAGGATCATCGTGTCAGGACCGCTTCCCACGTATCGACGTGGGCACGAAAGGTTCAGTAGACTTCTTGCTCTAAATGAATGGTTATTGACATGGTGTAAAGAACAGAAACTGCTCTTTGTTAATAATTGGAATCTTTTCTGGGAGCGTCCTAGGCTTTTCCGTGCTGATGGCCTGAACCCCAGCAGAGTCGGAGCGGAGCTGCTGTCGGACAACATCTCCAGGACGCTACGCTCCATTTGACTAGTAAGTACACTCTCAAATGATTGCTACGATGGCTTTTGTTCTGAACGCTTAAATGATAGTACTTGCACTGTCCAATCTATAAAGACTGTGTCTGTTCCTCGAATAGTGAGATCAAAACATAAATTTAATGCAGGATCTAGAAAAAATCTGATCGTAATTAAACCAGAAAAAAGCAAAATACACGAACAGAAACCATTTTTAAAGCTTGGGCTGCTAAACATTAGATCACTTGCACCGAAAGCAGTTATTGTGAATGAAATAATCACAGATAATAGTTTTGATGTACTCTGCTTAACCGAAACCTGGCTAAAACCTAATGATTATATTGGTCTAAATGGATCTACTCCACCAAACTACTACTATAAGCATGAGCCCCGTCAGAGTGGTCGTGGTGGTGGTGTTGCAACAATATATAGTGATATTCTCAGTGTTACTCAGAAAACAGGATACAGGTTTAATTCATTTGAAATACTTTTGCTTAATGTTACTCTGTCAGATATGCAAAAGAAATCTCTCCTATCTCTTGTTTTAGCTACTGTGTATAGACCGCCAGGGCCATATACAGATTTCCTAAAAGAATTTGCAGAATTCCTTTCAGAACTATTGGTTAATTTTGATAAAGTGCTAATTGTCGGAGATTTTAACA
>VONZ01003612.1:0-18919 GCA_012976165.1 Labeo catla
TACAGTCACAATTGTTGCATTAATCTAGCTTGATCTTCTAAATTTAACATTCATTATTATAATAAAACAAATAAAATAAAATGGTTAAGCTTTATTTGAAGGACCAATTCTCACTATTAATTAGTTGCTTTTTAGCATATTGGCTGTTTATAAATACTAAGTACATAATAATGCTAAATAATAAACATACTAAAAAAGTCATATGAAGTGAACGTACCAAGTGAATAAATAAATAGATTTAATAAAAATTAATTAATGAAAAATAATAGAAAATAAATAACTAAAGTAACATTACAAATTTAGTGAATAAATGCATTTAATAAAAGCTTACTGTTTATTTTTATTAATGTATTTTACTTAAACCCATTTGTTCATTTCTTTTTATTGCCTTTTTGTCATTACTTATGTTTTATTACATCTATTTATGCATTTAATATATTCACTTCATTATTTATTATTCTTAATTTCATTACGTTTTTATTAAATGTATTTACTTCAGTTTACTTATAATTTATTTTACTCAGTTGTTTTATGTAGTTATTACTAATATTAATAATAATATTATTTAATAATATTTAATATTAATACATTTGACTTAATACAGTGAATAAATAAATTATAAAATGAAGTAAAGAAATACATTTAATAAAAAACTTATTGACATTAAGTATAATAAATAATGAAGCAAACATATTAAGTGAATAAATAAGTAAATGTAATAAAAATGAATTAATGAAAAAAATAGAATAAATGTAATAGAAAATTAAAGATAAAGATAAATGTAATAGATAATTAAAGTAACATTATGAAATTAGTGAATAGTAAATAAATTAGCGAATAAATAAATTCAATGCATTTAATAATATAATTATATTTATATATTTCACTTAAATGCATTTGTTCATTTATTTTTATTCTATTTTTCCATTCCTTAATTTTTATTAAATCTATTTATTAATTTTATATATTCACTTCATTATTTATTATACTTAATTTCATTAAGTTTTTATTAAATGTATTGCTTATTTTTTAATAATTTATTTTACTTGGTTATTTTAAATGTATTTATTTTAAATTGTATATATATATATATATATATATATAATGAAGCGAACTTAATAAACATTCATAATAGATTAATAAAAATGAATTAATGAAAAAATTAAATAAATTTAATAGAAAATAAATAACCAAAGTAACATTATAAAATTAGTGAATAAATGCATTTAATAAAATCTTAATTTAAATTTGTGTTAATATATTTTAAATGCATTTGTTCATATTTGAAATCAATGTCTGACTGAACATTTACTGCACCTATAGGTAAAAAAAAAGTGCAGTAAAATACATTTTACCTCAGTACACTTAGTTCACTTTCATAATGTACTTAAAGTGCTGTATTTCCACACACTAACTTTGTACTTAATATACTAAACTAAACAAAACAAACTATAGAAGTCCAAACCACATTAGGTCAAACACAGCCTCACTTCTTGTTTGACACTTCACAAGTCGACTTAATTGTGACTTTATAGTGGCCAAAACAATTTGAACACTTGGCTGAAGGTGTTTTCAGAAAATGTTTTAAATGAACAAAACCGAGAACCGCAAGTTGCTACTGACTTTATTTCAGAATAGTGACGTATTTCCAACTGAAACAGAATATTGAATATAGGGCTGGTTTTATTTTAGTGCTCCTCCTCTCTGTCTCTCACTCATGACAACATAACAGTTTGAAGACTGTACAGGATGTTCAGCACAATCTGTCAAACTGACGTCATCAGAGAAGGAGTGTTATTACAGAGAAGAAGCAAATGTTCAGATTTTGATTAAAGATTATAAGACTTTTTTGCTTTTGATGTTTGCAATGTAAATGGAATCAAGTGAAAACATGTGACATTTGACTCTCCATAGAAAGCAGAATGAAGCTCCTGGTGAAGGAGAGCTGAAGACCTCCAACTACAACCTCATATGAGGAGCAACTGAATCTCAATCAACTTCAACAGACTATCTGAAGACTTCATGAACTCATTTAACATCATTATCTGTAAGTCACCTCATTCTCTCTGACTTCAGTACAAAACTCATCTGTATTGAATTCTCTCACTCAAGTCATTTCAGTCATGAATATCACCTGTAACCACAGTGACTACAGTAAATATTAGTTAATAATATTGTGTAATGATTCACTCATGTCATGATTTGGTTTGATACTCGATACTGATCTCAATATATGAAGCTCTCATGATACTTTAAACAAAACAAAAATAGAGTTAAAATTTTTAATTATTACATCTCAGGCATTTTATAAAGAGTTAACAAAAATTATGTTTAGTACAATTCTAAATTTGGAGTTAGGGGAGCGCAGGGCACAACCTAACACTTTTTGAATCTCTCAGTTTGTGTAAATCCACGTGGGGTTCAGAGTATAATTTTTTATCCACGTTATTTTCACACTTGTCTAGTACAAATATGTAGCTTTGTTTCATAATTACAGTGTGTACGTTTTTTGTTATTTACCTCAAAAGAAAGGAAGTGAAAAGTGACAACATGCCCCATAGGTGGGGTACATTGTAACATGTGAGGGGCACATGGCAACATGGCAATATGACAGATTAAAATGCTGTCTGATTGACTGAAAAAAAAAATATATATATACACAACATCTAAAATATTTTGTCAATAAAGTATTATTTTTTATTTTTTTCAAATAAAATAATGTTTTTTTTTTTGTTTTTTTTTAAGAATTAAATGTCTAATTTTTGAGGTTCACAATGAACACACTGTAACCATGTGTGCGACGGCTATGAACGCAAAACACAGCTACAGAATAGTTGAAAACAATGTGCACAAACAGATGAAACACATTCAGACATTCAGAAAAACTCTTCCCTCCCTCCACACACAGCTCTCATAGAACACCAGACACATAAACGAGCAAAAATGCTTTACATTTCTTCAAATACTAATTTCTCAGCATTAAACATCGATTGTCAGTCTTTATTCACCTGTTTCTTGTAGTTTCTTATTAACATCCATAAAACTAAATAGTGAAAATTACATTGTTAATGTCATAGAGTAGCATAGTTAATAATAGCGGGGCAGATTGTAACTTTCCCCATCAGCGCGACTGAATATAAAACTGGTTTGTGTCTTCTGATGGTTTGCCAAGCATTAATAAACTAACTAAACTGATCTAAACTGATAAATAACAGATTGGAGATTAAAATAATAGCATATTTGTCTCATTATAAATTAATACTAAAAACTGAGATGAAAAACGTACTTCAGCCAGAAATGTACTTTTACTATGGTAAAATAAATATTCAGCGATATCTTCAAAAGGCTTTTGAATTTTGGTGCACTTTTTTCTCTGTATAGTGTTGCTATGGCAACTAGTAAATGTCATAAATTTGGTTACGCCAGCGTGTGTGGAAATATTTAAACCACGTGTGTTACAACTAACCCCGCGTTAGGTTGTGCCCCGCTCACCCCTACATCAGGAATGGACTTGAATAGTGTTTGGTTTGGTTCTTCTCCCTCATGCAGAGGAAAACAATGACACCAGACAAGAAACGTTCATGATTCTGCTTATAAAAATACAGTTTAATATTAGAAACAAATGCTTTTATTTTGAGTGACTACATACATATCAGATGTTTTAAATATTGTATGTTATTAAATCATATATTTTATTTCATTGATTAATAATAAATTATTAAGCATGGAAGCTCAAATGTAAGACCTTCTGTGTTCATTATATTTAATGCACAATTTCCCTGTTTTGTGTTTAAGGACTTTTATGTTGAAGTGTTTTTCTGTCCCCATTGTTTCTGTGTTCACTTCCTGTGTTTAGTTTCCGTTTCCCTTTTTGTATTGCTTTCCTTGTTTGTTTCCATAGTTACAGTCATCTGTTACCATGGCTACTCATTGCCTACACCTGTCCTTTCTTATCTTTATCATCTCCAGTGTTTCTTTTGTTTATTGTCTGGTTCTACATGGATGTATCATGTGCGCTTATTTCAGTTCCTGTATTTGGTTTATCTTGTTCACTGATTGATTTACTTTTGTTGTCTTGTTTAAATAAGTTTTAAACTACATTTGGATCCAACTTTGTTGTATAGAGACAGACACGTCACAGAACACCACACACTCATTTATCCTGCAGTCACATTAATTCAGCTGAATCAACAACCTGTTACAATCCACACTGATCTGTGATGATCCTCGAGGATCAATGAGTGAGTTCCTACATTATGACACTCTCACACCCTTTGTGTAACACTGATGTTAAAGAGGAGAGATGTGGAGAAGAGAGTGATGGTCTCTCCTCCGTCTGATTCACTACAGATTTAATGTGATTCAACCTCAGATCATCTGAAACAATCATCAGACTTACAGTGAGTGTGATATATATATATATATATATATATATATATATATAATGATAGGATTATAATTAATAGCCAAAAATTACATAATTGTCTTTGATTTTAGCGTCCTGTGCAACAAATAATGCTTTTAGACAGACAGTGTTACAAAAGACAGACTAAGTCAAAGGCCAAGAGTTCAACTAAATCAGTTTCTATTTCTAATCAGTTTCTAAACATCATTTTCAGTAAAACCCTCATCATCTAAACATCTGTTCATTCTCAATATTAACTTCTGTATACAAATGCAAGTGGAAACTACTTTAAATGCTGAAGTTAATGTGCGATTTTGAGGCTTGAACCTTATATTTATTTTAAAATACTTCTAAAAATATATCGTGAGTATCTGATTACTAATGTAGATTCCATGTGCACATTAATGCAGATGTAGCAGTGAAGCTCCTCCTCCTTAAAACCGATTGGTCAGTTGCTCATCAGTGGTCCTATCATTGACCGTGAGGGAATATATAAAGTCGTGGTCAAGGTAGTATGGCGTCACGAGTCACGCCCCTTTGCTCCCTGCGTCACATTTAGTCGTCATCAAGGTGTGTGAATGATGTTGGTGTGGTTGTTTGTAGTGAACTGAACATTCTTTTGCTTTTTAGTGTGTGTGTGTGTGTGTGTGTGTGTGTGTGTGTGCACCTGATATTCATCACGTTATGGGGACCAAATGTCCCCACAAGGATAATAATACCAGTAAATTTTGACCTTGTGGGGACATTTGTGAGGTCCCCATGAGGAAACAGGCTTATAAATCATGCACAATGAGTTTTTTTGAGAAAGTAAAAGTGTGCACAGTCTCCTGTGAGGGCTAGGTTTAGGTGTAGGGTAGGTGTAGGGCGATAGAAAATATGGTTTGTACAGTATAAAACCCATTACGCCTATGGAATGTCCCCATAAAACATGTAAACCAACACATGTGTGTTTGTGTGTGAGTGTGTGTATGCGTGTGTCACAGGTAGAAGTGAAGGGTGTTTTGCTGTGGAGGCCGATTGCGTCCTTATGGCCTGCTGTCAAGCCCCTCGGTTCCTGTACTGGAGCTCTTGGATGTCATTGATGACCCAGGTCGCCCACTATTGTATTTGTGAAGTGTGATCTTTGTGATTTGTTGATCTCTGTGATTGTTTCTTCTCTTTCCCATTTTTGTAATAATTCCCTCTTTTATTGTAAAACTTGATCTTTTGTATCTATGTCTCTTGCCAATTTATCGTGAGCTGACCTGTGTTGCCTAAAACAATTTGAATCATAAAGGTCCCTGGGGGAGATCCAGGGTGACGTAGTCGTGCTACATTCTCAATCCCTTAGTGCTCCACCACACAGACAAAACATATTTTCTATTGAATCTCATTTACTAAAATGAATATAAAATATAGGTCACTTTTTTTTTCTTTTTTTTTTGTCTCTAAACAGAAACACCACTGTGGTAACATAAGTTAAATGCTGCAGACAATACAGTGTTAAGAAAAACAAACAGTGATTCTGTTGAAGAACAAATGAACACACTCACCTGATACTGTCAGTTTAACTTCATCACTGGACTCTGACTGATATGGATCTGACTGATGTGGAGCTTGTGAGTGAGATCCATAACATCTGTACACACCACTATGAGACTGATCCACAGATGAGATTATATAGTTCTGGTCTCCTGCACTGTAAACATGATTTCTGTCTTTATACCAGCTGTATTGCCAGTCTCTTGTCTGCTGTATGTCACATGTGAAAGTGACTTTCTCTCCTCTGAACACATTTTTATCAGGATGAACACGAACTACAGGTTTGGGTCTCACTGTGAAATGAACAAATTCATGTGTTAAACTCAAAATGAGGTTTTCACTTTCAGTCAGCAGTACAGTATCTGTTCTGACCAGCAGGTGGAACTATTTTCATCCACAGATTTCAACAAACTATTATTTATTTATAGCGGATGAGACAATAATGGGCATCAACACAATCAAACTGAAAAATGATGTCTGTGTCTGTTCTCAGTCTTTCATCTCTTACACATTTTCATAACAAAACCATATTGAATGAATAACACTACAGATAGTAGATGCTCAAGATCTTACAGACACACAGTCATTAATTACAGTGACAATTGTTGCATTAATCTAGCTTACTCTTCTAAATTTAACATTCATTATTAGAATAAAATAAATAAAATAGTAAGACTTTATTTCAATGACAAATTCTCTATATTAATTAGTTGCTTATTAGCATATTGGCTGTTTTTAATAATAATTGTTGTAATAATGCTAAATAATAAACACATAATTTAAAAAAAAAAGTATTATGAAGTGAACATATTAGGTGAATAAATAAATAGATTTAATACAAATTAAGTAATAAAAAAATAATAGAATAAATGTAATTGAAAATAAAAAAAACTAAATAAGTAACATTACAAAATTAGCGAATAAATGCATTTAATAAAAACTTAATTTTTATTAATATATTTTACTTAAATGCATTTGTTCATTTCTTTTTATTCTATTTTTTCATTACTTTATTTTATTAAATCCATTTATTCATTTAATATATTCACTTCATTATTTATTACACTTAATTTCATTCAGTTTTTTAAAATTAAATGTATATACTTATAATTAATTTTACTTGTATGTATTTATTTAATTTTTTTATTAATATATTTTATTTGATACAGTTAACAAATAAACTATAAAATGAAGTAAATAAATACATTTAATAAATACTTAATGAAATTAAGTATAATAAATAATGAATTGATCATATTAAGTGAATAAATGAATACATGTAATAAACATTAAGTAATAAAAAAGAAACACATTGAATGATTTGAAGAAAAATAAATAACATTTAAAAATTAGTGAATAAATGCATTTAATACACTTATTTGTAATTTTATTAATATATTTAGCTGAAATGCATTAATTAACTTCCTTTTTTATTTATTTTTTCTCAGTTTTATTAAATCTATTTATTTATTTATTTATTTAAAATGTTCACGTCATTATTTATTATACTTAATTTCATTAAGTCTTTATTAAATGTATTTATTTCATTTTATAATTTATTTTACTTAGTTATTTTATAAATGCATTAATTTTATTAATAAATTTTACTTAATACAGTTAATAAATACATTATAAAATAAAGTAAATAAAGACATGCAATAACAACTTAATAACGCTAAGTATAGTTAATAATGAAGTGAACATATTAAGTGAATAAATAAATAGATTTAATAAAATTAAGTAATGGAAAAAAGTGTGTATCTTAAGAAAACTAGTGTATCTTAAAAACTAGTCTGACCAACTAGCAGTTTTTTGGATTCAACTGAGACTAATCTATGTTTTATGTAAGAAAATCTGTAAAAATATATGACCAGTCTTAAAGAAAAACAAACAAACAAATAAATCAATAAATAAATAAGTGGCTGACTAACTTAAAACTAGTGTGCTGGAACAAGTTTGATTTAAAGAGATTTCATGTTTAGTGTTTCATTTCATAAGAGATTTTGTTTATTGATTATAATTCTTTAAATGACAGTAATTCACCTATTCATTTTATTAACGGTTTAGAGCTCCATCTAGTGGCGAGTTTAATGCGATTTCTGCTCTTCACGTGAATCAGGAAGAAGTGTGCGCTCCGTGTGGGCAGCGATAACGATGGCTCTCTTCAATCGCCATATATTTCTGTAATCGTTAACTTTGCAACAGCATCGCTTGTAAGTATTCAGTAGATTTACTTTAATGTTCATTATACCTGTATATAAATGTGAATGGTTATGGTTAAGTGAATCACTAATCATTTTCACTGAGGTATTTGCTCTACTGTATATTTATGTAAGAAAAGGCTATGTGTATTTCCAAGCAGTACAGAATATTATACTTTAGGATTCTGTAGTTTTGTGAGTTTCTGGACATTAATACATAATGTCTTCATTTGTTTATTTGTAGTTTCACTCCATACCCAAGACCATTAAACCTGTGGGCAAACGAACTTCTTGTCTTCAGAGTTGTGTGAGGGAAGGGAGTTTAGCTGACTGTCAAAACACTAAAGCTATGTTGAGGACAGTACAACTAGTCTAAAACTTTTATGCAACTGGCCCCAGGTTTAATGTGATTCATCATCAGATCATCTGAAACAATCATCATATTTACAGTGAGTGTGATATTTTTTGTTCCCCTAAACTTCATATTATTTTATGTTACACAGGGAACTTAAGAAGCTTGTAGATTCAGTGTCACATCTGAATCTCATTTTCATGTAGTTTAGGAGGACAATGATATTCAACTCACCATTAACAGAGAGATAAACGCCAGAGCTGAAATGTGATGATTGTGGTCTTCCACCTCTCTGTCCTTTACACCAGTACTGATCCTGATCAGACTCAGTAGCTCCTCTGATAGTGAGAGTGTCTCTGTTTACAGTGTAATGATCAGACGTCTGTAACATTACTCTGTTGTTTCTGTTGCCTTTATACCAATCATATCTCCAATTATTGTGATCAGACTTTATCTCACACTTCAGTTTGACTGTCTCTCCAGTGAATACAGGACTGTCTGGTGTCACAGTCAGTGTAGATGTGGGTAAATCTGTGAACAAGAAAGAAAGAAAGAAAGAAAGAAAAAGAAAGAAAGAAAAAAATAATAAATGAATAAAAGTAATATTAAAATAAATACATTTTCAGGGAAAATAAGTACAATTTCAATTTTGAAAGCATTTCTTAAACATGATGATATTGTATAAACTTAGAATACGAAGAATTTAGACACATTTACACAGAAAGATGAAAAGATCTGACCATGAAAGAGAACAACTTAAAGAAAACACATCAGTGAAAGTATCAACAGAGTCAGATCAGATTGGTTTGGTTTTGTCAACTCAAGTCTAATCCTGTAATCCTGAGTTTGTTGAACCACCATCATGATACAAACCACAAACATGTGTTTCACAAAAGCATCATTAGAAAACAGATACAAGTTCCATTAAACTCTATTAGTAAAGACAGAAACTGTGATCATAGATGATTTTGGGAAACAAACCTCAGTTAGACTTTATTTCAGTAAAGTTCTTATTGAGAATTAAGGGGGGTTAATTTGATTTAGGTTTAAATGTTGTGTAGAAAATATTTTATTTGAAATCACCACAATAGTGGTTAGAATTTGCTTTAATTGGGCCCTTGACCCTTAACTTTTTAACATGACCCCCAATAATGGGCTACAACACAATGAAACTGAAAAATGATGTCTGTGTCTGTTCTCAGTCTTTCATCTCAACACATTTTCATAACAAAACCATATTGAATGAATAACACTACAGATAGTAGATGCACAAGATCTTACAGACACACAGTCATTAATTACAGTGACAATTGTTGCATTAATCTAGCTTGCTCTTCTAAATTTAACATTCATTATTATAATAAAAATGTATATTTCATAAAATAAAATTAAAATTGGTTAAGCTTTATTTGAAGGACCAATTCTCACTATTAATTAGTTGCTTATTAGCATATTGGCTGTTTATAAGTACTTATAAAGCACATAATAATGCTAAATAATAAACACTAAAAAAGTGAATACATCAAGTGAATAAATAGATTTAATAAAAATTAAGTAATGAAAAAAAATAGAGTAAATGTAATAGAAAATAAATAAATAAATAAGTAACATTACAAATTTAGTGAATAAATGCATTTAATAAAACTTACTTTTTATTTTTATTAATATATTTTACTTAAATGCATTTGTTCATTTCTTTTTATTTTTTTTTTTACTCAAGTCATTACTTACGTTTTGTTAAATCTATTTATGCATTTAATATATTCACTTCATTATTTATTATTCTTCATTTCATTAGGTTTTTATTAAATGTATTTACTTCCATTTATAATTTCTTTTACTCAGTTGTTTTACTTAGTTATTATTATTTTTTATTTATTTTTTTTAATATTAATACATTTGAACTAATACAGTGAATACATTATAAAATGAAGTGAACAAATACATTTAATAATAAAAAACTTACTGAAATTAAGTATAATAAATAATGAAGCAAACATATTAAGTAAATAAATAAATAAATGTAATAAAAAATAATGAAATGAAAAAAAATAATAGAAAATAAATAACTAAAGTAACATTATAAAATAAGTGAATAGTGAATAAATTAGTGAATAAATAAATGAAATGCATTTACATATTTCACTTAAATGCATTTGTTCGTTTATTTTTAATATTTTTTCATTACTTCATTTTAATTAAATCTATTTATTAATTTAATATACTCACTTCATTATTTATACTTAATTTCAGTAAGTTTTTATTAAATGTATTACTAATTTTTCAATAATTTATTTTACTTAGTTATTTTAAATGTATTTATTTAAAATTGTATTCATATATTTTACTTAATACAGTTAACAAATAAACTATAAAATTAAGTAAACAAATACATTTAATGGCAACTTAATGACATGAAGTATAATATATAATGAAGCGAACATATTGTATAAATCAAGTGAAATAAATAAATTTAATAAAAAATAGTTAATGAAAAAATAGAATAAATTAAATAGAAAATAAATAACTAAAGTAAAAGTATACAATTGGTCAATAAATACATTTAATAAAATCTTAATTTAAATTTGTGTTCATATATTTTTAAATGCATTTGTTCATATTTTGAATCAATGTCTGACTAAACTTTTACTGCATCTAGGTGTAAAAGTGCAGTAAAATACACTTTACTTCAATACACTTAGTGCACTTCCATAATGTACTTAAAGTGCTGTATTTCCACACACTAACTTTGTACTTAATATACTAAACTAAACAAAACAAACTATAGAAGTCCAAACCACATTAGGTCAAACACACCCTCACTTCCTGTTTGATGCTGATAACACCAAATTCATTGTGACTTTATAGTGGCCAAAACAATTTGAACACTTAGAGTGTTTTCAGAAAGTATTTTAAATGAACAAACCCTAGTTTAGTTAAAGTCTGCATGAACCAGAAGTTGCTACCGACTTTATTTCAGAATAGTGACGTATTTACAACTGAAACAGAATATTGAATATAGGGCTGGTTTTATTTTAGTGCTCCTCCTCTCTGTCTCTCACTCATGACAACAGAACAGTCTGAAGACTGTAAAGGATGTTCAGCACAATCTGTCAAACTGACGTCATCAGAGAAGGAATGACATTACAGAGAAGAAGCAAATGTATAGGTTTGGATTAAAGATTGCCAAGACTTTTTTTTTTTTGTTTGCAATGTAAATGGAAACAAGTGAAAACATGTGACATTTGATTCTCCATAGAAAGCAGAATGAAGCTCCTGGTGAAGGAGAGCTGAAGACCTCCAACTACAACCTCATATGAGGAGCAACTGAATCTCAATCAACTTCAACAGACTATCTGAAGACTTCATGAACTCATTTAACATCATTATCTGTAAGTCACCTCATTCTCTCTGACTTCAGTACAAAACTCATCTCTATTAAACTCTATCGCTCAAGTCATTTTAGTCATGAATATCACCTGTAACCACAGTGACTACAGTAAATATTAGTTAATAATATTGTGTAATGATTCACTCATGTCATGATTTGCTTCGATATGCAATACTGATCAGATCTCACAATATGACTCTCATGATACTTTAAACAAAACAAAAATATAATTAAAATGGTAAGTTTAATTTTTAATTATCACATCTAAGGCATATGATAAACAGCCCATTGGGAACACAACAACATAAGACATTGATATTTGGTTCAGTTTCGTTTGTGACGTCGGGTGACCAAAATTCAATATCAATTCATCTAATGCAGGGATTGACAATGTCGGTCCTGGAGTGTCGATATCCTGTAGAGTTTAACTCCAACCCTGAAAACAACCCTCACCTGCCTGTAGCCCTAGTGATCCTGAACACCTTCATTAGTTTGTTCAGGTGTGTTTGATTAGAGTTGGAACTAAACTCTGCAGGTCATCGGCACTTCAGGATTGATGTTACTTATCCCTGATCTAATGTCAACACTGATTTGATGATCAATACTGAAATCAGCTGATGTTGATATTTTATTGTTCTTAGGTTGTGGAACCAAAATTCAACATTAAGTCAACGTCAAATTGATGTCAAATACTAGTGATGTATGTCTCGAGACCGGTCTTGGTCTCGAGACCGGTCTCGAGACCACTTTTACGTGGTCTCGGTCTTGTCACGGCCTTGACGGTCTTTGGTCTTGGTCTTGTCTTGGTCTCGGACCTCTCGGTCTTGTCAAGTCTCGCTGTCTCAGACCGTCATAGTGGTCGGGATTTAGCAGTACTACACGCTCAAACTCTAGAATCTTTGGTATCCACGACAACAGCCGTTTTTTGCGACAGCCGTTGGCGCTCATCCATCCATATAACATTATGCCTCAGTGAGTGTAGCTTAGAGCGTAAAGAAGAGACAAGACAGTATGTCAGCGAATTCCTCGGTCATAAAATTTGCTTTCGTTGATCACAAAGAGTTCTTATGCACGTCGTCCACTAAAAAGAAGCATTCGGCGAAATGTAGATTCTGTAAAGCCTGCTTGACAGAGACAGCCGGGACCACCTCAACCTTCACCAGACACCTGGAGCGTAAACACAGGGAAAGGTAAGCTAACATTATCTACCCATTTTCAATGTCTTTGAGGTAAAATCTTTCCAACCTGACCAAACAGATGATGTACGTTATCTGCTGAATTATTGTTGTTTATCATGTGTTCTTGTCACACATGCGGTTTAAGTTATTTAGGGACATATTTTTTGCAAGCCTCTCTAAATAACCGTATAAAAGATGATGCGTGCTATTTGTACGCATCCTTTCTCCATTGAAGTCAATGGGAAGGATTGGCGTATCATATGCACAAATTGGACTTTGGCGTATGTATTACACGCTATTGCAAAGTCGTGCTATTTATACGCAAAATGGTGAGAACGGTTGATATTATTTAAAAAAGTTAGAACCGGGCGAGTAGGTGAAGTATCCCTCCGCCTGCAGCTGCAGGTGCGTGAGAGGAGACAGACGGGACGAGAAGCGGTTAGAAGCTAAAGCTAAACACGGAATTTCATTTTGACTTTTGCGGGGTAGATCCCCTGGTACCGCCAGGACTTTATACATCTAACCTAGGACGGTTTTGGTGAGTTTTCTTTTAGTTATATCTTATTTTCGGAAATGTATGTGACGAGTTTACAAGCTAATTAAGCCTCAAACTCCGTCTGGAAAACAGGAAAAAACTTGATTACTCGAGTAAATAACTACTTTGACTGAATATATCCGTGTTAAACCCCTTGTATTTTATAATACAGACATAAGCCTGTATTTGGCAATAATCGCCTGTTTTTTTGCACTTGTGAAGTTTAACATGAATGCTGCCGCCTCGTTAAGTTGACCAGTGTAGGAGATTTTATTTTTCTTCTTTTGTTTGACAATTTTATGTGAATGCATTTGAGTTAAACTCACTTTTCTGCATGACCTGTCATGCAGGCCAGGTGTTTTAAACAATAATTTGGTTGAAATAACAGAAACAAGTTGAACCTAAACGTTACAAAGAAAGGTGTTGTAACAAACTCAACTTTTTTGCATGAATGTGAACTGTATGTTATGTGTATATTTGTTAAAGGCACTATATAAGATGTTTCTTTTAATATTTTTTACAATATTCCATGAAATTGGGTTCACTTCCCTATAATGTCTGATTGATTAAAAGCTTTGAAAATATAAATATTATTATACTTTTATTATATAATATTAATATACGTTTGCTCAAATGGTCCACTTATATTCCCCGAATTCAGCCAGGCAACAGGCCATCACCCAGTCCATCCTCCAGGACCTTGTGGTTGGATGCTGTCTCCCCCTGTCTATCATCGAAAACCCACATTTTAGACGCTTCCTGAATGTCCTGGATAGCAAATACACTCCCATGTCTAGGACCAGCTTGACAGAGAAGTTGATACCTCACCTTGTCACTAAAGTTAAGGGAGACATAATCAAAGCCCTGGACGTCCAGTCAAATGTTGCAATAACAGCAGACCTCTGGTCTGACCGGAGGCTTCGGTCCTTTCTGGGAGTTACCGCTCATGTTGCTTGCAAGGACAAGGATTCTTACAGTTTAAAATCATTTTTGCTAGACTGTAGGCGTTTCACAGGGAAGCACTGTGGGGAACGAATTGCCTCAGCATTTGACAACATTGTTGAGGAGTATGGCGTTGGGCATAAAATAAGCTACATTCTGACGGATAACGCGTCCAATATGAAGCGGGCCTTTAAAGTGAGGATGCCAGAAGTAGAGCAGCCTGAAGGTGACAGCAGTGATGACCTTGATGATGAAACAATGTGGGAGGATGCAGAACATGTAGAGCCATGGTCATCAGGTGAACGTCTTTCTTGCTTCGCCCACTCGCTGCAACTCGTCATCAATGACGGGATGAAAGAGGTAAAGGCAATAGCTAGAGCCATTGCCAAGGCCAGTAAATTCACAACTCTGCTGCACAGCAGTAGCAAGCATAGGGACATGTTTGAGGCCCACTTTGGCTCTAATAAGTCTATCCCAGCAGCAAACAACACCCGCTGGAATAGTACCTATAAGCAGTTAAAGGCTCTCACCACACTTGACCACCGGAGCATCACAGAAATGTGCAGTGACACAGAAAATTTAGTGTTTTCAATCCGAGAATGGGCTCAGCTGACTGACCTTTGTGCTTTGCTCGAGCCATTTTCTGAGGCAACTGACCTCACGGAAGGAGACACTGCTGTTACTATCAGCATGGTGGTCCCCACCATTCTGGACTTACGGACGCATCTCATCAAGATGGAAGTGCACCTGCCGCAGATTGTGACAATAGTCAGAGCGATGAAAAAGTCTTTAGAGAAGAGGTTCTCAGGAATTTTCAGAAAGATCAACATGGACGAGGGAGATCCGGAGCAACCATTTAATCATCGCATCTACTTTCTTGCCGCCATGCTTGACCCCCAGTTTGGATTGAGTTGGGTAGATTTAGACGTCCAAAATGGTAAAAGCGGTCCAGCACTGAAGAGATTCAGAGATGACCTTAAAAAATCATTAACAGGTAGCTATATTATTACTGTTATTATTGTTGTTGTTGCTATTATTACGGTCATTGTTTTTATATTGTCATTAGCAGCACCCTGTCTAATCCTGTCTTTTGTTTGTGTGTGTGTGTGTGCACCTTTTTCCAGACCTTTTGATCACAGAGGTAGACAGAGATGCAACTGCAGCAACAATAGCAGAAGACACAGAAGAATCACATAGTGACTCACCGCCGCCCCTGAAACATCAGCATCTTCTTTCACGCTACAAGGCTTTTAAGTTGAAACGTAGCACAACCCAGGACTCGAGCATTGATGCACAAATAAGCAAGTACCTAGACAGCATAAATGACATTGACTGTGATGCACTGACCTTTTGGTCAAAAAACAAAGAACGTTTCCCCAATCTACATGATGTTGCCTTGAAAGTTCTCTCTGTTCCTGCCTCTTCTGCCCCAGTTGAGAGAGTTTTTAGTAGAGGAGGCATTCTAATGAGACCCCACCGTGCACGGCTAGGCCATAAGATGTTGCAATTTTTAATTTTCCTGAAGTGTAATCCAGCACTGTTTTAAAGCACACACAGGTGCGTGAGGGGGCGTGTCTTCACACTGGTTTCTTGGTTCCCTAACCATAGAACAATTTGTTCTTCTCAGCTAATCCACACTGGTTCCGCACACATGATATAGTATATGCCTTTCATTGTAGTTTTTGATGTATTAGTTTATCAACTTGTTCTTTGTCTATAGTACCTGTGCTCTATGGTTCTTGCACCACTGAACAACATGATTGATTTCATTGACAGTATGATTTAATAACATGACACTGCAAGTGTCAGAATCTTGTAAGCTCTTATTCTTATTAATATACAATTTGATGTACAGTTTTTGATGTATTAATATTTAGTATTTGTATTTTACATTTGTTTGATGAATTTGTGTCTTTAATCTGTGTGTGTGTTTGATTACAGTATTGTATTTAAGATGGTGTTTTACTAAATAAATGGTCTTTTAAATATCCTTCTGATGGATCAGAATAATTGATAATTGTTCATCAAATATATTCAGTGAACCGTCAGTGTTGATAATCAGTCGTCAGTCAATGGTGCTACGTAGGTGATCTCACCCAGTCTGAAAAAACATTTACAGTGAGCTCAGTCACACACATGACATGGTCTGTCTCTGTATTGCTCTGCCTGTAGTTGAAGTAATACCGTCTAATATGTATTGAATGTAAACTGCGGCTGAACTCTAGTATGCTGCTGTTCATACAAGTTATTGCGTAGCTTCAACACTAGTCTGTTTTTTTTCTCCAGTCTCGACTTGGTATCGGTCTTGGTCTCGACTTGGTCTTGGTCTTGACATGGTCTGTCTTGATCTTGGTCTTGGTCTTGTCTTGGTCTCGATACCTTCTGGTCTTGGTAGTGTCTTGGTCTCGGTTTAGGCGGTCTTGACTACAAGTCTATCAAATACTGACGTCACCCGATTTTTATTTTCAACCAAAATGCAACGTCTGTCTGACAACTGGTCCAACATCAACCAGTTATATTAAAGTCTGGTGCCAGCTGGGAGTTACTAGAAAAAAAAAAAAAAAAAAACATCAGGAACAGACTTTACAGACTTTTTCTCCCTCAGAGGACAATTATAATGCTGGAATAGACTTATTCATGATTCTGCTTATACAAATACAGTTTTATATTAGAAACAAATGCTTTCATTCTGACTACATACATATCATTGTGTGTTATTAAATAATATATTTTACGTAATTCTTTCATAATAAGTTAATAAACATGGAAGCTCAAATGTGTGATCTTCTGTGTTCATTATGTTTTATGCACCATTTTTGATGCTAAATTAAATGTATTTAAATGTTTGGTTAATTTATAAAAGATACACACTGTTCATGATACTGTCATAATTATGGTCTTGTGTTTCCTGTTTTCTGTTTAAGGACTTTTATGCTGCAGTGTTTTTACTGTTACCATTGTTTCTTTGTTCACTTCCTGTATTTAGTTCCTGTTTCCCTTGTTGCCTTGCCTACCTTGTTTGTTTCCATAGTAACCCTCCTCTGTTACCATGGCTACTCATTGTCTACACCTCTCTGTTCTTGTCTATATGATCTCCAGTGTTTCTCTTCTTTATCGTCTGCTCTTCTTTGAATGTATGAAAAATAATTCAGTGGCTTTGTAAATATCACAAAAATAAACACTTGTATCAACTTAATAAAATCTCTGAGTATCATTAAAGAGATTATTTGAGTTGGGCTTACCCAAATTAATAATTAAAAATCCCACAGTTTATTTTATCTCAAATTTACTTGTTCTGCTTACGTATGTTTTAATAAAAAAATTAAGCATTTAACTAACAAATTATATTGTTCACATGTCCTTAATGTTTTTGGTACATAATGAAAATATTTGAGAAAGTTGGAATAAAACTTGTCAGTTTTATAAACAGAAATTACTGCTTATTTTCTATCAATTTCTTTTGTATTTTGCATCGACTTAAGAAATCGAGTAAGTTCCGCGGCTATCGTGATCACGTGGACACAACGACCGCGGTCAACAACGGGAAATCTGCTTGCTGGTCACAAGAAAACTGAGACTTAAACCACCTTAAGACTCCTTTAAAAATGCAGGTAAGTCAGTATTAACAGTTAATGAAATATTGGCTGTGTTTTCGGGCACGCAACACGTTCGGTGTAATGTGTATGTAAAATTTCCTATTTTAAAGCAGCATAGCCCGTGTATGAGGGGGAGCGGCCGTATTACTGTTAACTTTAACCGCCGAGTTGATTTCGTCTTTGTTATTTACTTGTGTGATGAGCCTATACGTGTGAGTAACTGCAGAAAACAGCGACTAAACTAGTCTGTCCGTAGTCCAGCAATTGTAACTGGTGTAATGGGACAAATCCCGGTGCGCTGCAGCGTCAGTGGCCGGTTGAAATAAACCTTTATTTATAGGCCGTCGCTCTGGGTGAGTTCTCACACCATGTCGGAATAGCCAGAAACTACAACATTACTGTGTGTGAAAAGCTAACGTAACGTCTCTTTGCATAACGCGTAATTATAACTGTAAACTCGGTGCAAAGTTTTCCGAGAGCCCGTACTGCTCACATTTGTACCAAAGCACCGCTGAAACATCACCCGGAATCACTCGAATGGCGGAGGCATAACGTAGTGAAGAAATTATCGTGCAAAATCATTCATGGTTTTGCTGTAGTAAAGTGTAGTAAGTTAACCATGTTTTTGGCAGTTTGATTACTATTTGTATTGGATAGTTTTACTACACATATAAGGGATATGGTTACTGTATTAATGTTTTTTTTTTTTTTTTAATTTGTAGTAACACTGGCTAATTTTTAAAGGGGCAGTCAACCACTACCCTACTGTTATTAATTTGAAGTGTAAATCTATGAATC
>VONZ01003613.1:0-18901 GCA_012976165.1 Labeo catla
TTTTTATTTGACACAAACTGCCTGCGATTGATGACTGATATCTGAAGTTAGTGTTTATTAATATAAAATGTATTTGACTCTAACTCAAGGAGATCGCTGGCACGTTTTATGTAGCCTTACCAAAAATATGAAATGTATTTATTTGACACCAAAGCCCTGACACACTTTTCAAGTTATTTTATATAAAATGAAAATGTTTTTATTTGACACAAACCGCCTGCTATTGCTGACTGGTATCTGAAATAAATGTTTATTAATATTTAAATGTATTTGACGCGAACTACTGGAGATCGCTAGCAAGTATAATGTAACCTTACCAAAAATATTTAATGTATTTATTTGAAAGCAGAGCCCTGACACATTTTTCAAGTAATTTTATATAAAATAAAAATGTTTTTTATTTGACACAAACTGCCTGCGATTGCTGACTGATATCTGAAGTTAATGTTTATTAATATAAAATTTATTTGAGCGAACTCCTGGAGATTGCTGGCAAGTATAATGGAAGCTTACCAAAAATATGACATTTATTTATTTGACACCAAAGCCCTGACACACTTTTCAAGTTATTTTATATGGACAGAAAATGTTTTTTATTTGACACAAACTGCCTGCGA
This sequence comes from Labeo catla, assembly GCA_012976165.1. NCBI lineage: Eukaryota > Metazoa > Chordata > Actinopteri > Cypriniformes > Cyprinidae > Labeo > Labeo catla. Next base: position 618 of record VONZ01003613.1, read on the forward strand.
TTGCTGACTGATATCTGAAGTTAATGTTTATTAATATAAAATGTATTTGACGCTAGCTCCTGGAGATCGCTGGCAAATATAATGGAAGTTTACCAAAAATATGAAATGTATTTATTTGATCCGAAACCCTGACACACTTTTCAAGTTATTTTATATGGACAGAAAATGTTTTTTATTTGACACAAACTGCCTTCGATTGCTGACTGATATCTGAAGCTAATGTTTATTAATATAAAATGTATTTGACGCGAACTCCTGGAGATCGCTGGCAAGTATAATGGAAGTTTACCAAAAATATGAAATTTATTTATTTGACACGAAAGCCCTGACACACTTTTCAAGTTATTTTATATAAAATTAAAATGTTTTTATTTGACACAAACCGCCTGCGATTGCTGACTGATGTCTGAAATTAATGTTTATTAATATAAAATGTATTTGACGCGAACTCCTGGAGATCGATGGCAAGTATAATGTAACTTTACCAAAAATATGAAATGTATTTATTTGACAGGATAGCCCTGACACACTTTTCAAGTTCTTATATAAAAAGAAAATATTTTTTATTTGACACAAACTGCCTTCGATTGCTGACTGATATCTGAAGTTAATGTTTATTAATATAAAATGTATTTGACCCTAACTCAAGGAGATCGCTGGCACGTTTTATGTAACTTTACCAAAAATATGAAATGTATTTATTTGAAACCAGAGCCCTGACACATTTTTCAAGTAATTTTATATGGACAGAAAATGTTTTTATTTGACACAAACTGCCTGCGATTGCTGACTGGTATCTGAAGTTAATGTTTATTAATATAAAATGTATTTGACGCGAACTACTGGAGATCGCTAGCAAGTATAATGTAACCTTACCAAAAATATTTAATGTATTTATTTGAAACCAGAGCCCTGACACATTTTTCAAGTAATTTTATATGGACAGAAAATGTTTTTATTTGACACAAACTGCCTTCGATTGCTGACTGATATCTGAAGCTAATGTTTATTAATATAAAATGTATTTGACGCGAACTCCTGGAGATCGCTGGCAAGTATAATGGAAGTTTACCAAAAATATGAAATGTATTTATTTGATCCGAAACCCTGACACACTTTTCAAGTTATTTTATATGGACAGAAAATGTTTTTTATTTGACACAAACTGCCTTCGATTGCTGACTGATATCTGAAGCTAATGTTTATTAATATAAAATGTATTTGACGCGAACTCCTGGAGATCGCTGGCAGGTATAATGGAAGTTTACCAAAAATATGAAATTTATTTATTTCACACAAAAGCCCTGACACACTTTTCAAGTTATTTTATATAAATGAAAATGTTTTTATTGACACAAACCGCCACCACATTGCTGACTGATATCTGAAGTTAATGTTTATTAATATAAAATGTGTTGGCGAACTCCCTGGAGATGAAGCTGTGAGATATAATGTAACACAAAAATATGAAATGTATTTATTTGACGGAAAGCCCTGACACTAGCAAGTTCTTTTTATATAAAATGAAAATGTTTTTTTATTTGAGACAAACTGCCTGCGATTATTGACTGATATCTAGGTTAATGTTTGTTAATATAAAAAATGTATTTGGCCATGAACTCCTGGAGATAAACTGGCAAATTATAATGGAAGTTTACCAAAAAATATAGGAAATGTATTTATTTGACACGAAACCCTGACACAGGATTATTTTATATAGAATGAAAATGTTTTATTTAACTACATAAAAACCGCCTGCGAATTGCTGACCTGATATCAGAAGTTAAATAATTTAATAATACTCAAAAAAATGTATTTGACATGAACTCCACAAGTCCTTTAATGATATAATGTAACTTTACAAAAATATGAAATGTATTTATTTGACAGGAAAGAAACCCTAGCCACTTTCAAGTTCTTTTTATAAAAATGAAAATGTTTTTATTTGACACAAACTGCCGCGATTGCTGACTGATATCTGAAGTTAATGTTTAATAATATAAAATGTATTTGAACTCCTGGAGTCGCTTAAGTATAAATATTACTAAATATAAAATGTATTTATTTTGAAACCAGAGCCCCTGACACATTTTCAGAGTAATTTTATATGGACAAAATGTTTTTATTTGACACAAACTGCCTGCGATTGTGACTGGTATCTGAAGTTAATGTTTATTAATATAAAATGTATTTGACGCGAACTACTGGAGGTCGCTATGAAGTATTATGTAACCTTACTGAAATATTTAATGTATTTATTTGAAACCAGAGCCCACAACGCATTTTCAAGTAATTTTATATGGACGAAATGTTTTATTTGACACAAACTGCCTGCGATTGCTGACTGGTATCTGAAGTTAATGTTTATTAATATAAAATGTATTTGACGCGAACTACTGGAGATCGCTAGCAAGTAACCTTACCAAAAATATTTAATGTATTTATTTGAAAGCAAAGCCCTGAGACACTTTTCAAGTAATTTTATATGGACAGAAAATGTTTTTATTTGACACAAACTGCCTTCGATTGATGACTGATATCTGAAGCTAATGTTTATTAATATAAAATGTATTCGACGCTAACTCAAGGAGATCGCTGGCACGTTTTAAGTAACCTTACCAAAAATATGAAATGTATTTATTTGACACGAAAGCCCTGACACACTTTTTAAGTTATTTTATATAAAATGAAAATGTTTTTATTTGACACAAACTGCCTGCGATTGCTGACTGATATCTGAAGTTAATGTTTATTAATATAAAATGTATTTGACGCGAACTCCTGGAGATCGTTGGCAAGTATAATGGAAGTTTAACAAAAATATGAAATGTACTTATATGACACGAAAGCCCTGACACACTTTTCAAGTTATTTTATATAAAATAAAAATGGTTTTTATTTGACACAAACTGCCTGCGCTGACTGATATCTGAAGTTAATGTTTATTAATATAAAATGTATTTGACGCGAACTCCTGGAGATCGCTGGCAAGTATAATGTACCTTTACTAAAAATATAAAATGTATTTATTTGAAACCAGAGCCCTGACACATTTTTCAAGTAATTTTATATGGACAGAAAATGTTTTTATTTGACACAAACTGCCTGCGATTGCTGACTGGTATCTGAAGTTAATGTTTATTAATATAAAATGTATTTGACGCGAACTACTGGAGATCGCTAGCAAGTATAATGTAACCTTACCAAAAATATTTAATGTATTTATTTGAAACCAGAGCCCTGACACATTTTTCAAGTAATTTTATATGGACAGAAAATGTTTTTATTTGACACAAACTGCCTGCGATTGCTGACTGGTATCTGAAGTTAATGTTTATTAATATAAAATGTATTTGACACGAACTACTGGAGATCGCTAGCAAGTAACCTTACCAAAAATATTTAATGTATTTATTTGAAACCAAAGCCCTGAGACACTTTTCAAGTAATTTTATATGGACAGAAAATGTTTTTATTTGACACAAACTGCCTTCGATTGCTGACTGATATCTAAAGCAAATGTTTATTAATATAAAATGTATTTGACGCGAACTCCTGGAGATCGCTGGCAAGTATAATGGAAGATTACCAAAAATATGAAATGTATTTATTTGACCTGAAACCCTGACACACTTTTCAAGTTATTTTATATGGACAGAAAATGTTTTTTATTTGACACAAACTGCCTGCGATTGCTGACAGATATCTGAAGTTAATGTTTATTAATATAAAATTTATTTGAGCGAACTCATGGAGATTGCTGGCAAGTATAATGGAAGCTTACCAAAAATATGAAATTTATTTATTTGACACCAAAGCCCTGACACACTTTTCAAGTTATTTTATATAAAATGAAAATGTTTTTATTTGACACAAACTGCCTGCGATTGATGACTGATATCTGAAGTTAGTGTTTATTAATATAAAATGTATTTGACGCAAACTCCTGGAGAAGGCTTGCAAGTATAATGGAAGATTACCAAAAATATGAAATGTATTTATTTGACTCCAAACCCTGACACACTTTTCAAGTTATTTTATATAAAATGAAAATGTTTTTATTTGACACAAACTGCCTGGGCAATTGCATTTAACGATATCTGAAGCGGAAGTTTATTAATATAGTGCACACGCTAATCCAAGCGGCACGCCAAGTATCGCTTCTGGTGCAACCTTACCAAAAATATGAAATGTATTTATTTGACACCAAAGCCCTGACACACTTTTCAAGTTATTTTATATAAAATGAAAATGTTTTTATTTGACACAAACCGCCTGCTATTGCTGACTGGTATCTGAAATAAATGTTTATTAATATTTAAATGTATTTGACGCGAACTACTGGAGATCGCTAGCAAGTATAATGTAACCTTACCAAAAATATTTAATGTATTTATTTGAAAGCAGAGCCCTGACACATTTTTCAAGTAATTTTATATAAAATAAAAATGTTTTTTATTTGACACAAACTGCCTGCGATTGCTGACTGATATCTGAAGTTAATGTTTATTAATATAAAATTTATTTGAGCGAACTCCTGGAGATTGCTGGCAAGTATAATGGAAGCTTACCAAAAATATGACATTTATTTATTTGACACCAAAGCCCTGACACACTTTTCAAGTTATTTTATATGGACAGAAAATGTTTTTTATTTGACACAAACTGCCTGCGATTGCTGACTGATATCTGAAGTTAATGTTTATTAATATAAAATGTATTTGACGCTAGCTCCTGGAGATCGCTGGCAAATATAATGGAAGTTTACCAAAAATATGAAATGTATTTATTTGATCCGAAACCCTGACACACTTTTCAAGTTATTTTATATGGACAGAAAATGTTTTTTATTTGACACAAACTGCCTTCGATTGCTGACTGATATCTGAAGCTAATGTTTATTAATATAAAATGTATTTGACGCGAACTCCTGGAGATCGCTGGCAAGTATAATGGAAGTTTACCAAAAATATGAAATTTATTTATTTGACACGAAAGCCCTGACACACTTTTCAAGTTATTTTATATAAAATTAAAATGTTTTTATTTGACACAAACCGCCTGCGATTGCTGACTGATGTCTGAAATTAATGTTTATTAATATAAAATGTATTTGACGCGAACTCCTGGAGATCGATGGCAAGTATAATGTAACTTTACCAAAAATATGAAATGTATTTATTTGACAGGATAGCCCTGACACACTTTTCAAGTTCTTATATAAAAAGAAAATATTTTTTATTTGACACAAACTGCCTTCGATTGCTGACTGATATCTGAAGTTAATGTTTATTAATATAAAATGTATTTGACCCTAACTCAAGGAGATCGCTGGCACGTTTTATGTAACTTTACCAAAAATATGAAATGTATTTATTTGAAACCAGAGCCCTGACACATTTTTCAAGTAATTTTATATGGACAGAAAATGTTTTTATTTGACACAAACTGCCTGCGATTGCTGACTGGTATCTGAAGTTAATGTTTATTAATATAAAATGTATTTGACGCTAACTACTGGAGATCGCTAGCAAGTATAATGTAACCTTACCAAAAATATTTAATGTATTTATTTGAAACCAGAGCCCTGACACATTTTTCAAGTAATTTTATATGGACAGAAAATGTTTTTATTTGACACAAACTGCCTGCGATTGCTGACTGGTATCTGAAGTTAATGTTTATTAATATAAAATGTATTTGACGCAAACTCCTGGAGAAGGCTGGCAAGTATAATGGAAGATTACCAAAAATATGAAATGTATTTATTTTGATCCGGAAACCCCGACACTTTCTTTTCAAGTTATTTTATATGGACAGAAAATGTTTTATCTACTAAACTGCCTTCGATTATTGGACTGATATTCAGCTAATGTTTATTAATATAAAATGTATTTGACGCTAACTCCTGGAGATCGCTGGCAAGTATAATGTAACTTTACCAAAAATATGAAATGTATTTATTTGACAGGAAAGCCCTGACACACTTTTCAAGTTCTTTTATATAAAATGAAAATGTTTTTTATATGACACAAACTGCCTGCGATTGCTGACTGATATCTGAAGTTAATGTTTATTAATATAAAATGTATTTGACGCTAACTCCTGGAGATCGCTGGCAAGTATAATGTAACTTTACCAAAAATATGAAATGTATTTATTTGACAGGAAAGCCCTGACACACTTTTCAAGTTCTTTTATATAAAATGAAAATGTTTTTTATTTGAGACAAACTGCCTGCGATTGATGACTGATAACTGAAGTTAATGTTTATTAATATAAAATGTATTTGACGCGAACTCCTGGAGATCGTTGGCAAGTATAATGTAACTTTACCAAAAATATGAAATGTATTTATTTGACAGGATAGCCCTGACACACTTTTCAAGTTCTTATATAAAAAGAAAATGTTTTTTATTTGACACAAACTGCCTTCGATTGCTGACTGATATCTGAAGTTAATGTTTATTAATATAAAATGTATTTGACCCTAACTCAAGGAGATCGCTGGCACGTTTTATGTAACTTTACCAAAAATATGAAATGTATTTATTTGAAACCAGAGCCCTGACACATTTTTCAAGTAATTTTATATGGACAGAAAATGTTTTTATTTGACACAAACTGCCTGCGATTGCTGACTGGTATCTGAAGTTAATGTTTATTAATATAAAATGTATTTGACGCGAACTACTGGAGATCGCTAGCAAGTATAATGTAACCTTACCAAAAATATTTAATGTATTTATTTGAAACCAGAGCCCTGACACATTTTTCAAGTAATTTTATATAAAATAAAAATGTTTTTTATTTGACACAAACTGCCTGCGATTGCTGACTGATATCTGAAGTTAATGTTTATTAATATAAAATTTATTTGAGCGAACTCCTGGAGATTGCTGGCAAGTATAATGGAAGCTTACCAAAAATATGACATTTATTTATTTGACACCAAAGCCCTGACACACTTTTCAAGTTATTTTATATGGACAGAAAATGTTTTTTATTTGACACAAACTGCCTGCGATTGCTGACTGATATCTGAAGTTAATGTTTATTAATATAAAATGTATTTGACGCTAGCTCCTGGAGATCGCTGGCAAGTATAATGGAAGTTTACCAAAAATATGAAATGTATTTATTTGACACAAAAGCACTGACACACTTTTCAAGTTATTTTATATGGACAGAAAATGTTTTTTATTTGACACAAACTGCCTGCGATTGCTGACTGATATCTGAAGTTAATGTTTATTAATATAAAATGTATTTTACGCTAACTCCTGGAGATGGCTGGCAAATATAATGGAAGTTTACCAAAAATATGAAATGTATTTATTTGATCCGAAACCCTGACACACTTTTCAAGTTATTTTATATGGACAGAAAATGTTTTTTATTTGACACAAACTGCCTTCGATTGCTGACTGATATCTGAAGCTAATGTTTATTAATATAAAATGTATTTGACGCGAACTCCTGGAGATCGCTGGCAGGTATAATGGAAGTTTACCAAAAATATGAAATTTATTTATTTCACACAAAAGCCCTGACACACTTTTCAAGTTATTTTATATAAAATGAAAATGTTTTTATTTGACACAAACCGCCTGCGATTGCTGACTGATATCTGAAGTTAATGTTTATTAATATAAAATGTATTTGACGCGAACTCCTGGAGATCGCTGGCAAGTATAATGTAACTTTACCAAAAATATGAAATGTATTTATTTGACAGGAAAGCCCTGACACACTTTTCAAGTTCTTTTATATAAAATGAAAATGTTTTTTATTTGAGACAAACTGCCTGCGATTGATGACTGATATCTGAAGTTAATGTTTATTAATATAAAATGTATTTGACGCGAACTCCTGGAGATCGCTGGCAAGTATAATGGAAGTTTACCAAAAATATGAAATGTATTTATTTGACACGAAAGCCCTGACACACTTTTCAAGTTATTTTATATAAAATGAAAATGTTTTTATTTGACACAAACCGCCTGCGATTGCTGACTGATATCTGAAGTTAATGTTTATTAATATAAAATGTATTTGACGCGAACTCCTGGAGATCGCTGGCAAGTATAATGTAACCTTTACCAAAAATATTTAATGTATTTATTTGAAACCAGAGCCCTGACACATTTTTCAAGTAATTTTATATGGACAGAAAATGTTTTTATTTGACACAAACTGCCTGCGATTGCTGACTGGTATCTGAAGTTAATGTTTATTAATATAAAATGTATTTGACGCGAACTACTGGAGATCGCTAGCAAGTAACCTTACCAAAAATATTTAATGTATTTATTTGAAACCAAAGCCCTGAGACACTTTTCAAGTAATTTTATATGGACAGAAAATGTTTTTATTTGACACAAACTGCCTTCGATTGCTGACTGATATCTGAAGCTAGTGTTTATTAATATAAAATGTATTTGACGCGAACTCCTGGAGATCGCTGGCAAGTATAATGGAAGATTACCAAAAATATGAAATGTATTTATTTGACCTGAAACCCTGACACACTTTTCAAGTTATTTTATATGGACAGAAAAGGTTTTTTATTTGACACAAACTGCCTGCGATTGCTGACTGATATCTGAAGTTATGTTTATTAATATAAAATGTATTCGATGCTAACTCAAGGAGATCGCTGGCACGTTTTATGTAACCTTACCAAAAATATGAAATGTATTTATATGACACGAAAGCCCTGACACACTTTTCAAGTTATTTTATATAAAATAAAAATGTTTTTTATTTGACACAAACTGCCTGCGATTGCTGACTGATATCTGAAGTTAATGTTTATTAATATAAAATTTATTTGAGCGAACTGCTGGAGATCGCTGGCAAGTATAATGGAAGAGCTTACCAAAAATATGAAATTTATTTATTTCACACCAAAGCCCTGAAACACTTTTCAAGTTATTTTATATGGACAGAAAATGTTTTTTATTTGACACAAACTGCCTGCGACTGCTGACTGATGTCTCAAGTTAATGTTTATTAATATAAAATGTATTTGACGCGAGCTCCTGGAGATCGCTGGCAAGTATAATGGAAGAGCTTACCAAAAATATGAAATTTATTTATTTGACACCAAAGCCCTGACACACTTTTCAAGTTATTTTATATGGACAGAAATGTTTTTTATTTGACACAAACTGCCTGCGATTGATGACTGATATCTGAAGTTAATGTTTATTAATATAAAATGTATTTGACGCTAACTCATGGAGATCGCTGGCACGTTTTATGTAGCCTTACCAAAATATGAAATATATTTATTTGACACGAAAGCCCTGACACACTTTTCAAGTTATTTTATATAAAATGAAAATGTTTTTATTCGACATAAACTGCCTGCGATTGCTCACTGATATCTGAAGTTAATGTTTATTAATATAAAATGTATTTGACGCAAACTCCTGGAGATGGCTGGCAAATATAATGGAAGTTTACCAAAAATATGAAATGTATTTATTTGATCCGAAACCCTGACACACTTTTCAAGTTATTTTATATGGACAGAAAATATTTTTTATTTGACACAAACTGCCTGCGATTGCTGACTAATATCTGAAGTTAATGTTTATTAATATAAAATGTATTCGACGCTAACTCAAGGAGATCGCTGGCACGTTTTATGTAACCTTACCAAAAATATGAAATGTATTTATTTGACACGAAAGCCCTGACACACTTTTCAAGTTATTTTATATAAAACGAAAATGTTTTTATTTGACACAAACTGCCTGCGATTGTTGACTGGTATCTGAAGTTAATGTTTATTAATATATAATGTATTTGACGCCATCTTCTGGAGATCGCTGGGAAGTATAATGTTACCTTACCAAAATATTTAATGTATTTATTTGAAACCAGAGCCCTGACACATTTTTCAAGTAATTTTATATAAAATAAAATGTTTTATTTATTTTGACTACCTGCGATTGCTGACTAGTATCTGAAGTTAATGTTTATTAATATAAAATTTATTTGACGCCAACTCCTGGAGATCGCTGGCAAGTATAATATAAGCTTACCAAAATACGTATTTTTTTGACACCAAAGCCCTGACACACTTTTCAAGTTATTTTATATGGACAGAAAATGTTTTTATTTGACACAAACTGCCTTCGATTGCTGACTGATATCTAAAGCAAATGTTTATTAATATAAAATGTATTTGACGCGAACTCCTGGAGATCGCTGGCAAGTATAATGGAAGATTACCAAAAATATGAAATGTATTTATTTGACCTGAAACCCTGACACACTTTTCAAGTTATTTTATATGGACAGAAAAGGTTTTTTATTTGACACAAACTGCCTGCAATTGCTGACTGATATCTGAAGTTAATGTTTATTAATATAAAATGTATTCGATGCTAACTCAGGGAGATCGCTGGCACGTTTTATGTAACCTTACCAAAAATATGAAATGTATTTATTTGACACGAAAGCCCTGACACACTTTTCAAGTTATTTTATATAAAATGAAAATGTTTTTATTTGACACAAACTGCCTCACGTTGCTGACTGATATCTGAGAAGTTAATGTTTATTAATATAAAATGTATTTGACGCGAACTCCTGGAGATCGTTGGCAAGTATAATGGAAGTTTACCAAAAATATGAAATGTACTTATATGACACGAAAGCCCTGACACACTTTTCAAGTTATTTTATATAAAATAAAAGTGTTTTTTATTTGACACAAACTGCCTGCGATTGCTGACTGATATCTGAAGTTAATGTTTATTAATATAAAATGTATTTGACGCGAACTACTGGAGATCGATAGCAAGTATAATGTAACCTTACCAAAAATATTAAATGTAATTATCAAACCAGAGCCCCTGACATTAATTTTTCAAGTAATTCCGAAAAAGTGGACAGAAAATGGTTTTGATTTGATAATAAACCGGCGTATTGTTGACTGGTATCCAGTTAATGTTAATATAAAATGTATTTGACGCGAACTACTGGAGATCGCTAGCAAGTATAATGTAACCTTACCAAAAATATTTAATGTATTTATTTGAAACCAGAGCCCTGACACATTTTTCAAGTAATTTTATATAAAATAAAAATGTTTTTTATTTGACACAAACTGCCTGCGATTGCTGACTGATATCTGAAGTTAATGTTTATTAATATAAAATGTATTTGACGCGAACTTCTGGAGATCTTTGGCAAGTATAATGGAAGTTTACCAAAAATATGAAATGTATTTATATGACATGAAAGCACTGACACACTTTTCAAGTTATTTTATATAAAAGGAAAATGTTTTTTATTTGACACAAACTGCCTGCGATTGCTGACAGATATCTGAAGTTAATGTTTATTAATATAAAATTTATTTGAGCGAACTCCTGGAGATTGCTGGCAAGTATAATGGAAGCTTACCAAAAATATGAAATTTATTTATTTGACACCAAAGCCCTGACACACTTTTCAAGTTATTTTATATAAAATGAAAATGTTTTTATTTGACACAAACTGCCTGCGATTGATGACTGATATCTGAAGTTAGTGTTTATTAATATAAAATGTATTTGACGCTAACTCAAGGAGATCGCTGGCACGTTTTATGTAACCTTACCAAAAATATGAAATGTATTTATTTGACACGAAAGCCCTGACACACTTTTCAAGTTATTTTATATAAAATGAAAATGTTTTTATTTGACAAAAACCACCTGCGATTGCTGACTGATATCTGAAGTTAATTTTTATTAATATAAAATGTATTTGACGCGAGATCGCTGTCAAGTATAATGGAAGTTTACCATAAATATAAAATGTATTAATTTTACACGAAAGCCCTGACACACTTTTCAAGTTATTTTATTTGGACAGAAAATGTTTTTTATTTGACACAAACTGCCTGCGATTGCTGACTGATATCTGAAGTTAATGTTTATTAATATAAAATGTATTTGACGCGAACTCCTGGAGATCGCTGGCAAGTATAATGTAACTTTACCAAAAATATGAAATGTATTTATTTGACACGAAAGCCCTGACACACTTTTCAAGTTATTTTATATAAAATGAAAATGTTTTTATTTGACACAAACCGCCTGCTATTGCTGACTGGTATCTGAAATAAATGTTTATTAATATTTAAATGTATTTGACGCGAACTACTGGAGATCGCTAGCAAGTATAATGTAACCTTACCAAAAATATTTAATGTATTTATTTGAAAGCATAGCCCTGAGACATTTTTCAAGTAATTTTATATGGACAGAAAATGTTTTTATTTGACACAAACTGCCTTCGATTGCTGACTGATATCTAAAGCAAATGTTTATTAATATAAAATGTATTTGACGCGAACTCCTGGAGATCGCTGGCAAGTATAATGGAAGATTACCAAAAATATGAAATGTATTTATTTGACCTGAAACCCTGACACACTTTTCAAGTTATTTTATATGGACAGAAAAGGTTTTTTATTTGACACAAACTGCCTGCAATTGCTGACTGATATCTGAAGTTAATGTTTATTAATATAAAATGTATTCGATGCTAACTCAGGGAGATCGCTGGCACGTTTTATGTAACCTTACCAAAAATATGAAATGTATTTATTTGACACGAAAGCCCTGACACACTTTTCAAGTTATTTTATATAAAATGAAAATGTTTTTATTTGACACAAACTGCCTGCGATTGCTGACTGATATCTGAAGTTAATGTTTATTAATATAAAATATATTTGACGCGAACTCCTGGAGATCGCTGGCAAGTATAATGGAAGATTACCAAAAATATGAAATGTATTTATTTGACCTGAAACCCTGACACACTTTTCAAGTTATTTTATATGGACAGAAAATGTTTTTTATTTGACACAAACTGCCTGCGATTGCTGACAGATATCTGAAGTTAATGTTTATTAATATAAAATTTATTTGAGCGAACTCATGGAGATTGCTGGCAAGTATAATGGAAGCTTACCAAAAATATGAAATTTATTTATTTGACACCAAAGCCCTGACACACTTTTCAAGTTATTTTATATAAAATGAAAATGTTTTTATTTGACACAAACTGCCTGCGATTGATGACTGATATCTGAAGTTAGTGTTTATTAATATAAAATGTATTTGACGCAAACTCCTGGAGAAGGCTTGCAAGTATAATGGAAGATTACCAAAAATATGAAATGTATTTATTTGACTCCAAACCCTGACACACTTTTCAAGTTATTTTATATAAAATGAAAATGTTTTTATTTGACACAAACTGCCTGCGATTGATGACTGATATCTGAAGTTAGTGTTTATTAATATAAAATGTATTTGACGCTAACTCAAGGAGATCGCTGGCACGTTTTATGTAACCTTACCAAAAATATGAAATGTATTTATATGACACGAAAGCCCTGACACACTTTTGAAGTTATTTTATATAAAATGAAAATGTTTTTTATTTGACACAAACTGCTTGCGATTGATGACTGATATCTGAAGTTAATGTTTATTAATATAAAATGTATTCGACGCTAACTCAAGGAGATCGCTGGCAAGTATAATGGAAGTTTACCAAAAATATTAAATGTATTTATTTGACACCAAAGCCCTGACACACTTTTTAAGTTATTTTATATAAAATTAAAATGTTTTTATTTGACACAAACCGCCTGCGATTGCTGACTGATATCTGAAGTTAATGTTTATTAATATAAAATGTATTTGACGCGAACTCCTGGAGATCGCTTGCAAGTATAATGGAAGTTTACCAAAAATATGAAATTTATTTATTTGACACGAAAGCCCTGACACACTTTTCAAGTTATTTTATATGGACAGACATGTTTTATTTAACACAAACTGCCTACGATTGATGACTGATATCACAAGGGGTTGATGTTTATTAATATAAAATGTATTCGACGCTAACTCAAGGAGATCGCTGGCAAGTATAATGGAAGTTTACCAAAAATATGAAATGTATTTATTTGAAAGGAAAGCCCTGACACACTTTTCAAGTTATTTTACATAAAATGAAAATGTATATTTTAAAATGTATTTGACGCGAACTCCTGGAGATCGCTGGCAAGTATAATGGAAGTTTACCAAAAATATGAAATGTATTCATTTGACACGAAATCGCTGACACACTTTTCAAGTTATTTTATATAAAATGAAAATGTTTTTTATTTGACACGAACTGCCTGCGATTGCTGACTGATATCTGAAGTTAATGTTTATTAATATAAAATTTATTTGGGCGAACTCCTGGAGATCGCTGGCAAGTATAATGGAAGTTTACCAAAAATATGAAATGTATTTATTTGACACGAAAGCCCTGACACACCTTTCAAGTTATTTTATATGGACAGAAATGTTTTTTATTTGACACAAACTGCCTGCGATTGATGACTGATATCTGAAGTTAATGTTTATTAATATAAAATGTATTTGACGCAAACTCCTAGAGATCGATGGCAAATATAATGCAACATTACAAAAAAAAGATTGACACAAAATCGCTGACACAATTTTCGAGTTATTTTATATGGACAGAAAATATTTTTATTTGACACAAACTGCCTGCGATTGATGACTGATATCTGAAGTTAATGTTTATTAATATAAAATGTATTTGACGCAAACTCCTAGAGATCGTTGGCAAGTATAATGGAAGTTTACTAAAAATATGAAGTTTATTTATTCGACACCAAAGCCCTGACACACTTTTCAAGTTATTTTATATAAAATGAAAATGTATATTTTAAAATGTATTTGACGCGAACTCCTGGAGATCTCTGGCATGTATAATGGAAGTTTACCAAAAATATGAAATGTATTTATTTGACCCGAAACCCTGACACACTTTTCAAGTTATTTTATATGGACAGACATGTTTTTTATTTGACACAAACTGCCTGCGATTGATGACTGATATCTGAAGTTGATGTTTATTAATATAAAATGTATTTGACGCTAACTCAAGGAGATCGCTGGCACATTTTATGTAACCTTACCAAAAATATGAAATGTATTTATATGACACGAAAGCCCTGACACACTTTTCAAGTTATTTTATATGGACAGAAAATGTTTTTTATTTGAAACAAACTGCCTGCGATTGCTGACTGATATCTGAAGTTAATGTTTATTAATATAAAATGTATTTGACGCGAGCTCCTGGAGATCGCTGGCAAGTATAATGGAAGTTTACCAAAAATATGAAATGTATTTATTTGACACGAAAGCACTGACACACTTTTCAAGTTATTTTATATGGACAGAAAATGTTTTTCATTTGACACAAACTGCCTGCGATTGCTGACAGATATCTGAAGTTAATGTTTATTAATATAAAATGTGTTATTTGTGAATCCTAGAATCGTTTGGCAGTATAATGTAACTTTACCAAAATATGAAATGTATTTATATGACCACGAAAGCCCACAAGCACACTTTTCAAGAGTTATTTTATATAAGAGTAGAAATGTCTTTATTCCAAACACAAACTGCCTGCGATTGCTGACTGATATCTGAAGTTAATGTTTATTAATATAAGATTTATTTGAGCGAACTGCTGGAGATCGCTGGCAAGTATAATGGAAGTTTACCAAAAATATGAAAGTATTTATTTGACACGAAAGCCCTGACACACTTTTCAAGTTATTTTATATGGACAGACATGTTTTTTATTTGACACAAACTGCCTGCGATTGATGACTGATATCTGAAGTTAATGTTTATTAATATAAAATGTATTTGACGCAAACTCAAGGAGGAGATCAGCTGTACGTTTTTGTGTAACCTTACCAAAAATGTAAAATGTATTGCTATATGACACGAAAGCCCTGACACACTTTGAAGTTATTTTATATAAAGTAAAATGTTTTATTTGACACAAACTGCTACGTTGATGACTGATATCTGAAGTTAATGTTTATTAATATAAAATGTATTCGGCCGCTAACTCAAGAGGTCGCTGGCAAATTATAATGGAAGTTTACCAAAAATATTAAATGTATTTATTTGACACCAAGAAGCCCTGACACACTTTTAAGTTATTTTATATATAAAATTAAAATGTTTTTATTTGACACAAACTGCCTGCGATTGCTGACTGATATCTGAAGCTTATGTTTATTAATATAAAATGTATTCGATGCTAACTCAAGGAGATCGCTGGCACGTTTTATGTAACCTTACCAAAAATATGAAATGTATTTATATGACACGAAAGCCCTGACACACTTTTCAAGTTATTTTATATAAAATAAAAATGTTTTTTATTTGACACAAACTGCCTGCGATTGCTGACTGATATCTGAAGTTAATGTTTATTAATATAAAATTTATTTGAGCGAACTGCTGGAGATCGCTGGCAAGTATAATGGAAGAGCTTACCAAAAATATGAAATTTATTTATTTCACACCAAAGCCCTGAAACACTTTTCAAGTTATTTTATATGGACAGAAAATGTTTTTTATTTGACACAAACTGCCTGCGACTGCTGACTGATGTCTCAAGTTAATGTTTATTAATATAAAATGTATTTGACGCGAGCTCCTGGAGATCGCTGGCAAGTATAATGGAAGAGCTTACCAAAAATATGAAATTTATTTATTTGACACCAAAGCCCTGACACACTTTTCAAGTTATTTTATATGGACAGAAATGTTTTTTATTTGACACAAACTGCCTGCGATTGATGACTGATATCTGAAGTTAATGTTTATTAATATAAAATGTATTTGACGCTAACTCATGGAGATCGCTGGCACGTTTTATGTAGCCTTACCAAAATATGAAATATATTTATTTGACACGAAAGCCCTGACACACTTTTCAAGTTATTTTATATAAAATGAAAATGTTTTTATTCGACATAAACTGCCTGCGATTGCTCACTGATATCTGAAGTTAATGTTTATTAATATAAAATGTATTTGACGCAAACTCCTGGAGATGGCTGGCAAATATAATGGAAGTTTACCAAAAATATGAAATGTATTTATTTGATCCGAAACCCTGACACACTTTTCAAGTTATTTTATATGGACAGAAAATGTTTTTTATTTGACACAAACTGCCTTCGATTGCTGACTGATATCTGAAGCTAATGTTTATTAATATAAAATGTATTTGACGCGAACTCCTGGAGATCGCTGGCAAGTATAATGGAAGATTACCCAAAATATGAAATGTATTTATTTGACCCGAAACCCTGACACACTTTTCAAGTTATTTTATATGGACAGAAAATGTTTTTTATTTGACACAAACTGCCTGCGATTGCTGACTGATATCTGAAGTTAATGTTCATTAATATAAAATGTATTCGACGCTAACTCAAGGAGATCGCTGGCAGGTTTTATGTAACCTTACCAAAAACATGAAATGTATTTATTTGACACGAAAGCCCTGACTGTCACGTACGGGTCAGAGAAATGAGGTGAGGGTCCAAAATGCAGGGAACGAATTTTTAATTACACAAAACACAAATAAACATAAACCAAAAGGCCAACACGGCACAACAAAACTGGAAACACAGAACAAAACCAAACCGAACCGAAACACACACGAAGACCATAGACAATGCAGACCTGAACAGGAGTGAGAAGGGAGAGTTCTTATACAATAGTCCAGAGTGTGAACAGCTGTGAGTGTAATCAGTGCAAATGACAAGACAGACGTGAACAATCAGGGGAGTGCAGTGCAAGGGGAACAGCGACCTCGAGAGGCTGAGGGAAGACCCACAGCCCCGATCATGACACTGACACACTTTTCAAGTTATTTTATATAAAATGAAAATGTTTTTATTTGACACAAACTGCCTGCGATTGCTGACTGATATCTGAAGTTAATGTTTATTAATATAAAATGTATTTGACGCGGGCTCCTGGAGATCGCTGGCAAGTATAATGGAAGTTTACCAAAAATATGAAATGTATTTATTTGACACGAAAGCACTGACACACTTTTATAATGGAAGTATAATGGAAGTTTACCAAAAATATGAAATGTATTTATTTGACACGAAAGCACTGACACACTTTTCAAGTTATTTTATATGGACAGAAAATGTTTTTTATTTGACACAAACTCCCTGCGATTGCTGACTGATATCTGAAGTTAATGTTTATTAATATAAAATGTATTTGACGCGATTTCCTAGAGATCGTTGGCAAGTATAATGTAACTTTACCAAAAATATGAAATGTATTTATATGACACGAAAGCCCTGACACACTTTTCAAGTTATTTTTATATAAAATGAAAATGTCTTT
>VONZ01003614.1:0-18897 GCA_012976165.1 Labeo catla
CCATAATTAATAAACACTGTGTTTAAATGCAGCACTCTGACACAGAGACACTCTCAACCAATCAGCTTTCACCCATTATGACATCATGGAATTCGGAATTCCTGGTCAAGCAGAGTCAGTTAAGAAATGAAGAACAAGGATTTCAAGTAAGTGGAAAGTTTGAAAATAACATCTCTACAATATCAAATCAAGACTACTTCAGAAAGTATCATCATCTTTATAAAGTAGAGACCACAACAGATGACAGAAGAGTCACCAACAGGTAAGATTTTAAAGGAAATGACTTAAGTTTACTTCAGGTAACCATGGTTACTTCATAGGTTACTTTAGCTAACCATGAGAAAAATTAAAAGCTTAGTTATAATTATGGCTGTCTGATGAATTAGATATTTTCAAACTGAATCCTTAAAAATGTGAATCAAATTTATATTAACACACACACACACACACACAGCAAAGTGTAAAACAACATCTCTCCAGTATCAATTCAATGCTTCTGCATACATGTCACTGTCAATTTGTAAATCACATTTACATTTGTACACACACACCAGCATGTGACACAACATCTCTACAATATCAAGTCAAAACTTCTGCAGGTAAGTGATTATCATCAGAAAGAAGAGACCACGACAGATGACAGAAGAGTCACCAACAGGTAAGATTTTAAAAAACTGAAATTTTACTTGCTTCCACGGGCAAAGGGCGATGCTGTCAGTTCACCCCAGTTACGCACTTGGAGTTAGGACTAGGGTGCGTCCTGTAAGGTTGTGGCGGGTGGGACACAGGGCGCACCCTAGGTTGCCAAACCGGCAAATAATTTTTTTTAAAGGAAATCCAAACCGATTTATTAACAAATATCTTAAATGAACTAAGCAAATTGTACAAAAACTATTTTAAACAAAAACAACAAAAAAATCTGTAACAAATTGGCCTTTCTTTTTGTCGGATTGGTTCCTAGCTCCTGTGTCGATCTCTGGGCGGGACTGATCAGCTATGTGCCCATACTGCAGTCTGTTATAGTCTGCATCCAGGCAACCCGTAAGCGCCTGTGCATTTAGGGAGAGGCCACCCTAACAGGCCAGGGAAGCTCTGCTTACATTTTGGTTACCTGGAAAATTTGGGCAAGGTTGTGAGTTCACCCCAGAGGAAACACTTGGAGTTAGGACTAGAGTGTGTCCTGTAAGGTTGTGGTGGGTGGGACACAGGACACATCCTAGGTTGCCAAAAAAATCCGACAAATAATATTTTTTTAACAAATATGAATCTGAAATTAATTAAGCAAACTGTACAAAAAAAATTGC
This sequence comes from Labeo catla, assembly GCA_012976165.1. Taxonomy (NCBI): domain Eukaryota; kingdom Metazoa; phylum Chordata; class Actinopteri; order Cypriniformes; family Cyprinidae; genus Labeo; species Labeo catla. The sequence continues at coordinate 1,305 of VONZ01003614.1, forward strand.
CTTTTCTTTTTGTCAGATTGGTTCCTAACTCTGGTGCAGAACTCTGGGCGGGACAGATCAGCTATGTGCCCAAAGTGCAGTCTGTTATAATCTGCATCCAGGAAATCTGTAAGCCCCTGTGCTTTTAGGGAGAGGCCACCCTAACAGGCCAGGGAAGCTCTGCCACAACTCTGCGCATTGCACACCTTGGCCACCTGGAACATTCGGGCAAGGTTGTGAGTTCATCTCAGAGGAAACACTTGGAGTTAGGACTAGAGTGTGTCCTGTAAGGTCGTGGTGGGTGGGACACAGGGCACATCCTAGGTTGCCAAAAAACGACAAATAATATTTTGTTGAAAAGAAACTCACAACCAATTTACTAACATATATAAATTTGAAATTAATAAAAAAATAGTGACAAATTGCCCTTTATGTCGGTTGGTTCCTAACTCCGGTGCAGAACTCTGGGCGGGACAGATCAGCTTGTGCCCAAAGTGCAGTCTGTTATAATCTGCATCCAGGAAACCTGTAACTCTCCTGCACAATTAAGGAGAGGCCAGGGAGGCAAGGAAGCTCTGCCTTACTTTATTTAAACTATGGGAGAAGTTTCATGCATAGTTATAAGTATATATTTGTACACACACATCAGCATGTGACACAACATCTCTACAATATCAAGTCAAGACTTCTGCAGGTAAGTGATTATCATCAGAAAGAAGAGACCACGACAGATGACAGAAGAGTCACCAACAGGTAAGATTTTAAATAACTGAAATTTTACTTGCTTCCACAGGCAAAGGGCGATGCTGTCAGTTCACCCCAGTTACGCACTTGGAGTTAGGACTAGGGTGCGGCCTGTAAGGTTGTGGCGGGTGGGACACAGGGCGCACCCTAGGTTGCCAAACCGGCAAATATTTTTTTTTAAAGGAAATCCAAACCGATTTATTAACAAATATCTTAAATGAACTAAGCAAATTGTACAAAAACTATTTTAAACAAAAACAACAAAAAATCTGTAACAAATTGGCCTTTCTTTTTGTCGGATTGGTTCCTAGCTCCTGTGTCGATCTCTGGGCGGGGCTGATCAGCTATGTGCCCATACTGCAGTCTGTTATATTCTGCATCCAGGCAACCCATAAGTGCCTGTGCATTTAGGGAAAGGCCACCCTAACAGACCAGGGAAGCTCTGCTTACATTTTGGTTACCTGGAAAATTTGGGCAAGGTTGTGAGTTCACCCCAGAGGAAACACCTGGAGTAAGGACTAGAGTGTGTCCTGTAAGGTTGTGGTGGGTGGGACACAGGACACATCCTAGGTTGCCAAAACAATCCGACAAATAATATTTTTTTAACAAATATGAATCTGAAATTAACTAAGCAAACTGTACAAAAAATTGCCTTTTCTTTTTGTCAGATTGGTTCCTAACTCTGGTGCAGAACTCTGGGCGGGACAGATCAGCTATGTGCCCAAAGTGCAGTCTGTTATAATCTGCATCTAGGAAACCTGTAAGCCCCTGTGCATTTAGGGAGAGGCCACCCTAACCCTAACAGGCCAGGGAAGCTCTGCTGCAACTCATTGCACACCTTGGCCACCTGGAAAATTTGGGCAAGGTTGTGAGTTCACCCCAGAGGAAACACTTGGAGTTAGGACTAGGGTGTGGCCTGTAAGGTCGTGGTGGGTGGGACACAGGGCGCATCCTAGGTCGCCAAAAAACGACAAATAATATTTTGTTGAAAAGAAACTCACAACCAATTTACTAACATATATAAATTTGAAATAAAAACAAAAAAATAGTGACAAATTGCCCTTTATGTCGGATTGGTTCCTAACTCCGGTGCAGAACTCTGGGCGGGACAGATCAGCTTGTGCCCAAAGTGCAGTCTGTTATAATCTGCATCCAGGAAACCTGTAACTCTCCTGCACAATTAGGGAGAGGCCAGGGAGGCAAGGAAGCTCTGCCTTACTTTATTTAAACTATGGGAGAAGTTTCATGCATAGTTATAAGTATATATTTGTACACACACATCAGCATGTGACACAACATCTCTACAATATCAAGTCAAGACTTCTGCAGGTAAGTGATTATCATCAGAAAGAAGAGACCACGACAGATGACAGGAGAGTCACCAACAGGTAAGATTTTCAGTTACTAAAGTTTTAAGTGTGCTGTGACACCATTAAGTTATAATGGTGTCTACACCAGATGCAACATGTCGTGGCAAAAAGAAAAGAAATTGATTACTTTTAATCATTTAAGTCAAAAAAGTAAAACAACTCAATTTATTTTGTTCACTAGGTTCCTTATAAGTAACCAATTTTAGGAAATTATAAAGTTAAATTACATTGAAGTCAGTTTAATTTAAACTGTTCACTAGGTGAGGTAATTTGCTTTATTGCTTAGATTTTATGAAGCATATTAACGAATATATGATCAGTTTTGCTTATTGAAAACACTAAAGAGCTATAAAAAAGAGCTGAACCTTCGTGAAATGTTTTAATTTATATACATTCAAATTTATAATAAAAATAAATGAATAAATTTACATTTAAATAAATTCAAATGTATAACATAATATATGGTTTATCAAAAACACTGAAATATAAAAATTAGCTGAAACTGAAATGTATTAATTTAAATACTTTAAATTTAAATTAAGGAATAAAATAAATAACTAAATTAATAATATAATATAATATTTAATATAATAGCTTTTCCCTTTGCTTTTAAGAAACACTGAAATATAAAAATGAGCAGAAAAATGTATGGGCTTAAATAATTAAATATTTAATTAAATAAGGGAATAAACAGCTATAGAAATGGTTTGTTGAATAATTTTGCAACTGTATATAAAATTAAATATAATATAAATATAAAATAAAGTATATTTTGTTACCTTTTGAAACTTAGAAGGGTTAAATTTGAGCAAATGATTGTATGATAATGTCGCTGACATCAACATCAGAGTGTACTTCTACAGTACATTCATCCATAGGTGTAAATCACAAACCATCTGAGGGTTGCCCCCCTCTAAAAAATATCATTACAAGTGACTCTGTGTATTGTAAATAATATAATGGACATATACCTAAAATAATTGTGTAAGTACTAAAACAATATAAATGCAAAAAAGCGTTTTAAGCTCAGAAATGTTTTGAGTCCACCCTCCCTTGGTTCAGTGGTTTGGTCCACTGCCTGCTTTCCTCCTTTACTGATACACACACGAGTCCCGTGGGAGAGAGCAAAGTTCTTCAGTAGTTATGTGTACTAAGTAGGCTGTCGAGGCTGTTTTATTCACATCCGGTAAAGTGATTCTTTCTCTTTAATACAGATGGTGCTGGACCATTAATAAATTAGTCATGACAAAAATGATGATATCTGATGTATCTGATAAGCGATTATAAGGTTACCAAGCTTAGTTTGTTTAATACCGTAGCGTCACCCACTACAACTAACACGGTGATAAGCCTGTGTGTAAAATGATTATAGGCTAATACTGTAGACCTACTGATGTGTTGGGTTTTGCTCAATATGATGTTAAGTAGCAGATCAGTGGGCTTACTGCGGTTGAATATCTATATAAGAGACATTCTCAGTCCCAGATGAAACCTAAAACACTATGTAGAGGATGCAAAATAATTCAATAACTTTCATATGAAGATGGACAACATAATTATTTTTAAAATTAATCAGACTTGAAACTAAATAGAGAAATCCGTACCAATGCATCAAGCTCTAGCAAGTAGAATTTTTTTTTGCCATTTTGTTGCTCATTTCAGTATTTAGACATTAAAATTTTGCATGAGAAAAGATACGTTGTTTGTGGTCTAAAGAAAAATATCAGTGCACCAGAGAACAGTTAATGGAAACACCCCACTGCAATGGACAAACAATGTTGGGAAAGTGTACAGTACAGTATGTGGTTAAATAAACCATAATTCTGTAGGTTCTTGAGAACAATATTACCAATTTTATTAGCAAATGATTGTGCTACATGAAAACCAGGAGACAAGAGCATTAAAAAGCCCATAATTAATAAACACTGTGTTTAAATGCAGCACTCTGACACAGAGACACTCTCAACCAATCAGCTTTCACCCATTATGACATCATGGAATTCGGAATTCCTGGTCAAGCAGAGTCAGTTAAGAAATGAAGAACAAGGATTTCAAGTAAGTGGAAAGTTTGAAAATAACATCTCTACAATATCAAATCAAGACTACTTCAGAAAGTATCATCATCTTTATAAAGTAGAGACCACAACAGATGACAGAAGAGTCACCAACAGGTAAGATTTTAAAGGAAATGACTTAAGTTTACTTCAGGTAACGTCTCGGTTACGTATGGTAACCCTCGTTCCCTGATGGAGGGAACGGAGACGTTGTGTCGAGTAGTGTACGACACTAGGGGTCGCCCTTGAGAGCCCAAACACCTCTGACAGTTTTGAGAAAGGCCAATGAATATTGGGTGTGCAGATTTGCACAGCTGGCCACGCCCCGGACATCCGGGTATAATAGGGCAGCGTGTGCATCTGCTCACTCTTTCTGATTCTGAGGAGCCGAGCGTCTCAGCTCACTCAGAGGCGGACCAGAGATGTGGCATGGGAGACACAACGTCTCCGTTCCCTCCATCAGGGAACGAGGGTTACCATACGTAACCGAGACGTTCCCTATCTGTCGTACACTCCGAGTTGTGTCGAGTAGTGTACGACACTAGGGGTCCCCGTAAAAACACGCCACATGTCTGACCGCGTCACGAGAGACAAGTGCAGAAGTAACAGGGCAACGTGTTAACGTAAGTGCAGCTCACCTCCTCTGTGACCATCCAACGTCCAAGGACTGACCTGTACAGCGGGGTCCTGCAGCCGGGCCTCCCTCAAGGGCGGCTGAGTGTCTTGAGATCGTTGGGAAAAATGCCTGCTCCCGAAGGAAAGACATTACGGAGTTCACGACCTGCCCGACAGGGGGGGTTAGAGTGACATAGTTAGACATGGGACCTGAGGTGGGTCTCACACCCGGGAAGACAGCCAGACTCAGATCCTAGAGAACCTGTTCTCAGGGGAAAACACCGCACCACAAGAGTTATAGGTGGAAATACACATATGGGGCCACATAAGGAGCCACTACATATGGGGCACAATCCAATCAAAATAAGGGTATTCATACCTTGTGAAGGGATTCCATAGCGAGTTTCTCCGCTAAACTCTGCCATGTGCAGAAGTGCCAAAGATGGAGATGGTGTCCAGGGTTCGCATCAGGAAACCTACTGAAACTCAGAAGCGTAATCACCATTAGGGGAAGCGCTTTATGCAAGCTCTACACCAACCAGTGTGCTGAGTCAAGAGTTAGCAATCAAGACTCTAGCTGACACTGGTTCCGTGCGCAAATTATAAAATCTGGCAATGTGTTAGGTGTAGCGCAACCCGCAGCTCTACAGATGTCTGTTAATGAGGCCCCATTCGCCAGGGCTGCTGAGGCAGCGATGCCCCTGGTTGAGTGGGCTCTTACCTCCAGAGGGCAGGGTAGGCCTCTGGCCAGGTAGGCCAAACGGATCGCGTTTACCAGCCAATGGGAGATCCTCTGTTTGGAGACAGCTTTCCCCTTCTGCTGTCCTCCATAACAAACAAAGAGCTGCTCCGAACGTCTGAAGGGCTGCGTTCGTTCCATGTAGATGCGCAGGGCACGGACTGGGCATAACAAGGTCAGGTTGGGGTCATCTTCCTGGGAAGAGAGAGCTTGCAAGGTCACTACCTGATCTCTGAAAGGAGTGGTGGGGACCTTGGGCACATATCCAGGCCGGGGTCTCAAGACAACGTGAGAATCCGCTGGTCCGAATTCCAGGCACGAACTGTTCACGGAGAGGGCTTGGAGGTCTCCCACTCTTTTGATGGAAGTGAGCGCAGTCAAAAGAGCCGTCTTGAAGGAGAGAGCATCGAGTTCGACTGACTGAAGGGGCTCGAATGGATCTTGTTGTAGACCTTGGAGAACCACAGCAAGATCCCAAGAGGGGATGAGATGCGACCGAGGAGGGTTCAGCCTCCGGGCTCCTCTAAGAAACCTGATTATCAAATCGTGTTTCCCCACCGATCTGCCCCCCACCAAGTCATGATTAGCTGATATAGCTGCGACATGAACCTTGAGTGTTGAGGCAGACAGGTGCCTGTCCAGGCCTTCTTGAAGGAAGGATAACACTGATTTGATGCCACAACTCCGTGGGTCCTTCCCGTGGGAAGAACACCAGTTCACAAAGATGCGCCATCTTAGGTCATACAGCCGTCTGGTAGAGGGGGCTCTTGCCTGTAGAAGTGTGTTTACCACTGAAGGTGAAAGGTCTCTGAAGTCCTCCTGGTCGCGTCCAGGGACCAAAGGTGGAGGTTCCAGAGATCGGGGCGCGGGTGCCAAATTGTGCCCTTCCCCTGAGAAGGAGGTCCTTCCTCAGAGGAATGCGCCAGGGAGGGGCTGATGCCAGGAGCACCAGGTCCGAGAACCAGGTTCTGTTGGGCCAGAAGGGGGCCACCAAGAGAATCTGTTCCTTGTCCTCCCTGACTTTGCACAAGGTTTGTGCGATGAGGCTCACTGGGGGAAACGCATACTTGAGCTGGCCCCTCGGCCAACTGTGTGCCAGTGCGTCTATACCGAGGGGGGCCTCGGTTAGACCGTACCACAGCTGGCAGTGGGTGGATTCCGGTGAGGCAAAGAGATCTACCTGTGCCTGGCCGAATCGATCCCAAATCAGTTGGACCGACTGGGGTTGGAGTCTCCACTTGCCTCCGAGCGAAACCTGTCGTGACAGGGAATCGGCCATACGATTGGCTTCGCCCGGAATGTGAGTGGCTCGTAGAGACTTGAGTCTGTGTTGACTCCAGAGCAGCAGGTGGCGGGCTAGTTGTGACATGCGAAAGGAGCGTACACCGCCCTGGTGGTTGATGTAGGCCACAGCCGCAGTGTTGTCGGACCTGACCAACACGTGCTTGCCCTGAATCATAGGTCGGAACCTCCTCAGGGCCAGGAGCACTGCCAACAACTCCAGACAATTTATGTGCCAAAACAGTCGGGGGCCTGTCCAGACCCCGGAAGCTGCCTGCCCGTTGCAGGTGGCACCCCAGCCTGTCTTGGAAGCATCTGTGGTGACAACGATGCGTCTGGACACCTGTTCCAGGGGAACTCCTGACCGTAGGAACATAATGTCTGTCCAAGGGCTGAGTGTCTGGCGACACGATGGTGTGATGTTCACTCGAAATGTGCCTCGATGCCACGCCCACCTGGGGACTCGAGTATGAAGCCAGTGCTGCAGCGGTCTCATGTGCATCAAACCCAACGGCGTGACCGCGGCTGAGGATGCCATGTGCCCTAGGAGCCTCTGAACCTGTTTTAGGGGGACCGCTGACCCGCATCTGAGTGTTGCCACACACCTCAGAACTGGCTGTGCACGCTCTGGGGAGAGACGCGCAGACATACTAACCGAGTCCAGCTCTACGCCGAGAAAAGAGATCCTCTGTGCCGGGGAGAGTTTGCTCTTTTCCCAGTTGACCCGAGGTCCCAACTGGGCCAATGGTTGAGAACCATGTCCCTGTGTACGCAACCCATATCCCACGAGTGAGCTAGGAATAGCCAGTCGTCAAGATAATTGAGAATGCGGATGCCCACTTCCCTGAGGGGGGCAAGGGCAGCCCCCGCTACCTTCGTAAAGGGGGAACCTTGTACTGATGAGCCTGATCTCGAAGACAGAGTCTTGGAGGATCAAGACATGATAGTACGTGTCGCTCAGGTCCAATGCCATCAACCAATCTTAAGCCCTGACACACAAGGAATGTGTGTTCAAGGGCTAATGTTTGAACGGGAGCTTGAGAAAGGGCCCGATTCAAAAACCTCTGTTTTAAGATTGGTATGAGTCAACCACCCATCTTGGTACAATGAAGTAGGGGTCGGCAAACCCTTTCCTTCATTTTGGCTGAGGGGATAGGATCTAATCGCACCCTTCCCAGGGGGGCTGCGATCTCCGCTTAAGGGACCATAGCATTCTTGCCCTGAGTCGATTTATAAGAGAATGCCGTAGACCTTAGCGGATGCCTTGCAACCTGAGTTGCATAGCCAAGTCAGGTAGTTCTGAGAAGCTTCAGGTCTCAGGGAACTATACCCGACGTACCTGGAATGGGAATGTCGTGGCTGAATAAGGCAGAGAACGCCGTGTTTGGAGATGAAGCCCCAAGAGCGCGGTGTGTCTTTGCCATTATGCAGAGTTTGTGCCGAATCCATCTCTCATCCCCGGGTCGAGAGTGGATCTGGACGGGTCAGCTAGCCCGCCTGCTCTGGATTGCTTGTCAGAAGAAAAACTAGAAGCCTAACGAGGGTTCTAGCAAGCCTACCGACAAGCTTGTGTTGCCACCTTCCCACAAGATCTCTGACCGCTGGGCGGTCAGGCCGGAGGCCCGGCTGTCGCGGGGCCTCAGGAGTTCTATAGGGGACCGTCCGTGGCGACGAACAGACAGGAGTAGTCGGGGGTAGAGGGCCGGAGCCCTGACCCGCGGCTCTGTCTGCTCCTACCGTGAAGGACTTTCGCTGCAAATTCTATCACGGTGTTGCCAGAAGGACCAACCTGGGAAATGGGGGGTAAGAAGCGGACTTCAAATTTCCCGCATTTCTGACAGGTGCAGCCACAGGTGGCGTTCCTGGACCAACAAGTAGACATCGCCCTTCCTAGAGCGTGTGCCACGACTCACAGCTCTAGGTTGGAACCACCCTCGTACTGAGCTCGCAATGCCACGGCCTGAACACCCAGAGGATGGCCGTGGTATGTAAGGCGGACGCAGCCTGTCCAGAAGCCATGTAAGCCTTGCCCGGAAGAACTTACAGGCCCTGAACGGGAGTTCTGGAAGGAATCTCACAAGCGGCGGCGATTAGCAGGGAGTACACTGCAATCGCCCCCTCCGCCTGGGGGAACCTCTGAAACCCCCTCGCTGGACCCCCATCGAGAGTGGTGAAGGAGGAGAAGTTGGTTTATCACGTTCTGACCATTTTTTTTTTAAATGGGCTTTCCGCGATTTCACCAACTTCTCGTGCACTACCGGGAAACAGACACTGGAAACGAGCGTACAGGTCGTTACCCAGATGTCTATTAACCAGCCCCTTCTTGGCTGCCCGTTTCAGGCACGGCCGCCATTTTTTTGCATCCACCTCAAACTGAGAATCAGTCCCCCGTAGAGGCTTGCTCAGCTGAAGTTTCTGCTTCAAATAGTTCACGCCCTTCCTTAGCGATGCTGCCGCTAACCATTTCCGCCCAATTAGGAGTTCTGAATAAGAAAGTCAGCTGTACTGAGACAGACTAACAAACTTGTCCGGAAACTCAATCGAGGGACGCACGAAGCGAGGGGTTTGCGGGGTTTTCACCCGGCAAAACCTTCCTTGCTTTGTAATGCTCGTCACCAACGCACATCGCTACGGCCTCGTACCCGGAAGTAGAAGGACCGGAGCGGGTAGCAGTCGGGAACGTAAGCATACGGCTCGTGCGCCCAGGTCATGTTTTCGCCGGCAAAACATGAATCAACAACAAGCGCTGCATCGGCGTGAGAATCTCAACACTGAATACAACGGTCGTGTTGATCGTTTGGATCGAGGGACGCGAGGAGCGAGAGGTTTGCGGGGTTTTCACCCGGCAGAGCCTTCCCTGCTTCCTAATGCTCGTTACCGACGCACATCGCAACGGCCTCGTACCCGAAAGTAGAAGGACCGGAGCGGGAAGCAGTCGGAGTGAGCCGCGGCTTCACGTAAAGCACGCGGCTGACGAGCAAGCGCGTCCATGATCGAGCTCTCGCAAGCAAAACATGAGTCAACAACAAGCGCTGCATCAGCGTGAGCATAACTCAACACTGAACACAACGGTCATGTCGATCGTTTGGGAAGGTAAGCCGCAACCAGGATGACACGGAGGGAAAGATATGTTAACCAACACACAATCCTACCGTGCCAGCTCTATCAGAGAAATCACCCATAGAAGGAAGATTGCTCTTCAAGATCGCCGTCGACGCACCCAGGGGACTCTCACAACACAGGCTGTGCTAGAGAGGGAGAGACCGCTGTCTGTGCTGCAGATCCAACGACGAGAGAGGTGAATGTTGCTGCATCTCACGCAGAGACGCTGCATTCGGCTCCGAAGAACAGAACGAGTGAGCAGATGCACACGCTGCCCTATTATACCCGGATGTCCGGGGCGTGGCCAGCTGTGCAAATCTGCACACCCAATTTTCATTGGCCTTTCTCAAAACTGTCAGAGGTGTTTGGGCTCTCAAGAGCGACCCCTAGTGTCGTACACTACTCGACACAACTCGGAGTGTACGACAGATAGGGAACTGTCAATAATATCACAAAAACACTTGTAAAATTTATCACTGCATAAGATCACAGTTGAAAACAGTGAGAATTAAAGGTTATATGGCAGATGTCACGTGTTAAAAATAGCTATATGTGACCCTGGACCACAAAACCAGTCATAAGGGTCAATTTGTTGAAATTGAGATTTATACATCATACATGACAATATTTGGCCGAGATTCAAATATTTGAAAATCTGGAATCTGAGGGTGCAAAAAAAAAAAACCAAATAAACAAAATTAAAATATTGCAAATTAATATTATTTTCACATTTGTAATATGATTATACGCAGCGCTTAGGCTAAAAAATGGAAAGAGTAAAGCATATTAAATTAGTCAGTACTAGAAACAATTATGTTCTTGACATCGTGATTGCTGCCTTTTCTTTAAGGAATAATTTGTTGCAATAAGATGCTCTGATAGACATACTAACTGTAACTTTGTGCAAACAACCTGTCAGTGACCTCAGCTTTTCCACTGAATGCTGCACTGAATTTAGCTTTGTTCCACATTGATAAACACACACGAAAAAAAGCATATGCAAGATAAACAATCACTCAACACTTTTTGACAGTCATGTTAACAATCTACATCATGGTATTTTACCACATTCAGGCCATAGTGATTAACATATTTAAGCTCCACGTAGAGTATAAAAGATCAGTTTTTTAAAAAAGTATTTAAGTATTAATCAGCAGAAAATATGCTTATAAGATGTTCATTGAACTTAGATAACATCCTTTTTAGAGAGGAGCCGCCCCATATCTAGATGTGTTTGAAAGATACAAATGAGATATCATCCATCAAAGCCCATCAACTATCTACAAAGAAAAGACATGGAGTAATAAACTTGGAAGATGGTTATAACTGATTGAGAAAGAAAGATAAAAGCTGGAGCCAGGAAATACACATATTGAGAGAGAGAGATTACATTACTTCAAAAGCAGAATTAAAACTTCTATTGTAGGAAATTCAGTTCCAGCATGGAATTCAGGAAAGACAAGATTATGCCACGGAATATGGACAAAACAAACTATGTATAAACTATGTATTTATTTTAAAAAGTTCTAAATTACTCAGTGGTTTAAAAAAGTTCACTTCCAGAACAAAAATTTACAGATAATGCACTCACTCCCATGTCATCCAAGATGTTAATGTTTTTCTTTCTTCAGTCATAAAGAAATTATGTTTTTTGAGGAAAACATTTCAGGATTTTTCTCCATATAGTGGACTTCTATGATGCCCCAGATTTTGAACATCCAAAATGCAGTTTAAATGCTGCTTCAAAGGGCTCTAAATGATGCCAACTGAGGATCTTATCTAGCGAAACGATCGGTTATTTTCTTAAAAAAAAGTTACAATTTATATACTTTTTAACCTCAAATGATCTAGCAAAATGATCGGTTATTTTCTTTTTAAAAAACTGCAATTTCTAAACTTTTTTAACCTCAAACACTCGTCTTGTCCCGTCTGCCTGAACTCTTTTTTCCGGTTCATGACACTTAGGGTATGTCAAAAAACTCCCATCTCATTTTCTCCTCCAAATTTATCATCCAAAAAAATCATCCTACATTGCTGCAGAAGTACCGCAGTGTTTACAAAGAGCATGCAAAGAAAGTCAAACACACTTTAGAAAAAAAAAAGGCGATGTAGGATGGTTTTTAAGTTGGAGGATAAAATGAGATGAGTTTTTTCGACATACCCTAACTGTCATGAACCAGAAAAAACAGAATTCAGGCAGACGAGACAAGATGAGTGTTTGAGGTTAAAAAGTATATAAATTGCAATTTTTTTTAAAAGAAAATAACCGATCATTTTGCTAAGAGCTGCCTTCTTCGGCTGGGATCATTTAGAGCCTTAAATGAAGCTGCATTTAAACTACATTTTGGATGTTCAAAATCGTGGGGGAACCATTGAAGTCCAGTATATGGAGAAAAATCCTGAAATGTTTTCCTCAAAAAGCATAATTTCTTTACAACTGAAAGACATGAACATCTTGGATGACAACGGGGGTGAGTACATTATCTGTTTTTTGTTCTGGAAGTGAACATCTCCTTTAAAGTAGGAAGCAAAAGCTGGTTTAGGTAATAAAAACGCGGCTGTCTTTGGACAGGATTTGAAGATGTAGTCTACATGAAGACCACAAGGTCACTCTCTGTGGCGTCTGTGACTTACGCATTACCCATCCCCCAGTCCTCCGTCTCCCGTCTCTTTCTGCCCCCTCTTTGTTTGACACTGGCCTTTCTTGCAGTCTGCTGAGGCGAGACTGTTGTGCAACTATCATTCGTCAGACACCCACACCGTTGTTGAATGAAGTTGGCCTGAATGCCTTTAACTCTTTCACAGTCCACTGATGTCATCACTGTGAGGCCAAATCAAGACCTTCTGCAACAAAAACTATCTTTCCACATTAAGAAACAAAAACTTAACAAATGGCTCCAAACTTTTGTATTGTAGTGTATAAATTTACAAAATGTTCTCTGAGCAGAACACAAGTTTCTTCTAAACAGAGCTCAAACAGTTACTGAACAGCCTGTCAGAAACCTTTGGAAAAGTTTTTAAATAAACTGGGACTGGTTGAAGATACTTTGCTGAGTGGACCAAAACCTCTTTGAAAAACAGAGAGGCAATACAGTACAAATCAGAAAGATTAGCCTTGAGCTTGTGTAAAGGAGGCTGTTCTTGCACTTGGCAACCATACACCGCAGCACTGACTGAATAAAAATCAGCTTGAATAGTGCTAACAAAGACGGACAGCATGGAGTAGCTTGCATGGCAGCATATTTAAAGAAGGTCACACAATGAAGTAAGGTCATAGCCACAGCCAGAATTTGATAAATAAATCCTGTTTGCAGGAAAAATATTTGTGTAATATGGGACGGGTCAGCTGCTGGACACAATCAAAGATTAGCATGTAAGTTCACAAGACTGAAGTCTCAGATAACAGGCGTCAAGTTATGACTCAATACATGATGCTATCACTACAGAAAGTGCTATCAGGCATCCAGTGGTTAAACTATCATACTAAAGCCTTGGGTAAAAAAAAAAAAAAAAATGTAATGAATAATTAAAATGATTTGCATTAAACTGAACGAATAACTGCTGCTGTTTTACTGTTCTCAGTGTCAAAGATAAAAAAAAAAAATACTCATCATTGTATATGACTGTGACTCTCTGGCTTAAAGGGATAGTTTACCTAAAAATAAAAACTATGTCATTAATTACTCACCCCCATGTTGTTCCAAAACCGTAAGACCTTTATTTATCTTCAGAACACAAATTATGATTTTTTATTATTTTTTTTTTTTTTTAATTTTATGAAATCTGAAAGCTTTCTGACCCTGCATAGGCAGCAATGCAACTGACATATTTTTGTAGTCTTGAAAGCATTAACTGCAATCTTGTCTATTGAGAAAAGAAGCATAAATTCCAGGATTTGGCTAATGAAGTTCATCATTTCTGTACATATTTATTTATTTATTTTGCTGAAACTAATAAAAGGTCTAAAATTTATGTCTAAAATTTTAGAGAAAGTTATATCTGTTCAACTGTGCTCATTCTTGCAAAAAAATGATATCTATGAAGAATTTCAGTCAGGCTTCAGGCCCCATCACAGCACAGAAACTGCACTTGTTAAAATCACTAATGACTTGCTTCTTGCGTCAGACCAAGGCTGCATCTCACTGCTAGTTTTACTTGATCTTAGTGCTGCGTTTGACACTATAGATCATGACATACTAATAGATCGACTACAAAATTATGCAGGTATCCAAGGGCAGGCTTTAAAATGGTTTAGATCCTACCTGTCTGATCGCTACCACTTTGTTTATTTGAATGGGGAGTCATCTCAGTTATCACCAGTGAAGTATGGAGTGCCACAAGGATCTGTTCTAGGTCCTCTACTATTTTCAATATACATGCTGCCCCTTGGTAATATTATTAGAAAACACGGGATTAGTTTCCATTGTTATGCTGATGATACTCAACTATATATCTCAACAAGACCAGATGAAACTCCTGAATTATCAAAGTTAACAGAGTGCGTTAAAAATGTAAAAGATTGGATGACCAACAATTTTCTGCTATTAAATTCAGATAAGACAGAGATATTACTTATTGTACCTAAAAACAATACACAGAATCTTTTGACTTACAATTTACAACTAGACGGATGTACTGTTACTTCCACTACAGTCAAAAGCCTGGGTGTTATATTAGACAGCAACTTGTCTTTTGAAAATCATATTTCTCATGTTACAAAACAGCATTCTTCCATCTTAGAAACATTGCCAAGCTGCGAAACATGTTACCTGTTTCTGATGCAGAAAAGCTAGTTCATGCAGTCATGAGCTCTAGACTGGACTATTGTAATGCACTATTAGGTGGTTGTCCTGCATCTTCAATAAACAAGCTACAGATAGTCCAAAATGCAGCTGCTAGAGTCCTTACCAGGTCAAGAAAATATGATCATATTACCCCAATTTTAAAGTCTCTGCACTGGCTACCTATTAGGTTCCGCATCAGCTACAAAATAGCACTTCTTATAAGGCACTTAACGGTTTAGCTCCTGCGTACCTAACTAGTCTTCTACCACGCTACAATCCATCACGCTCCCTAAGGTCACAAAACTCTGGACTGTTGGTAGTACCTAGGATAGCAAAGTCCACTAAAGGAGGTAGAGCTTTTTCACATTTGGCACCCAAACTCTGGAACAGCCTTCCTGACAACGTTCGGGGTTCGGACACACTCTCTCTGTTTAAATCTAGATTAAAGACACATCTTTTTAGCCAGGCATTCAAATAATGCATCTCTCAAACTTTTTCTGCAGCTATATCTGATCAAATGTTCATTATCAATCTTTAAGCTCTGGTTAACAAATCTTTCTTTTCTTAGTTTGAACAGCAGCTACGCTAATTATGTTCCTATTTGTTCTCTGTTCCTGCCATGGGATTGACATCCCATGGTAACTAGGAATTCACAAGCTCCAGTCTTGATCCAGAACCCTTAAGAAAAGATGATGCCAACCCCTCAGAGGACTTCAGATGATACCAACCCTGAAAACATACAGCACTACCGAATTCTGCTACTAATTTATAGTGTTCTTTGTCTGTTTGATTACATCATTACTTGATCTTTACCACACATCTCTGCCATATGTACATCAAGCTACTACTACATGTATTGTAAAAATGTCAATTTGGTGTAAAGCTGCTTTGCAACGATATGTATCGTGAAAAGCGCTATACAAATAAATTTGAATTGAATTGAATTGAATTAAAAGGTAAGGTACAGTAAAGTTACAGTAATTAACAAAATACCATAATGTCACTATACATTAACATCATACAACTATAAATCTTTCCAGCTTATTTACAGAAATGGTCAGTTCAGTAAAGATTTACAATTTAAGCATTAAACCAAAAATATTTATCTTTAACTATCTTTTAATATCTTTATTTATATATTTATGAGAGATATAAGACAAAAAACAGTTAAAATTGAATTAGTCAGAACTTTTTCCATTACTGAATGAATAAATTTTACTGAGCTCACTTATCTGACCCATCACTGAGTCTCTCCCATGGTTATTTTCATCATAATCGTGTTCAACACCACCATCTGGTGGAGGTCTTTATTGTTATAGGTACCAATCTCCAGAACCTCTCTTCACTGTTAGCATCATACTTTATGACTGTCTTTAATGTAGATTGGCAGTAATATTATGGACTTAAACATATAAAATAAAAAGAATAATCAGCTTATACAAAGTTTCAGCATTTTATGCTTAAATATAGTTGTATAATGACCAATAAAATGGCACTCTTGGCACCTCCTTTCCTACACTGCTGCTAGTTTGGTGTTTTTCATATCACTCCATGGCCTCTTTAAACTCATGCAGAGTTGGGGAGTAACTGGTTACATTTAACCGAATTAATTTAATTACAAAACCAATGTAACTGTAATCTGTTACACATTTACAGAGAATAACTGTTTTTATTTATTTATCGATTTATTTATTTATTTACAAGGCATTGTTAGATGCAAGTGTTTCCTGTAAGGATTTGATTTCAAAAACAGTATCATAACTATTAAACTATATCTTACGATTTTAAATCTTTAACCTGATGATTTCTAAAGAAATAAAGAGGTCTGATTTTGTGATTCTGTGCTTTATTTTAATTTTAATTAAAGTGATGAAGGAATTTAAAAGTCTGACAGTAATCAGTGTTGAGTACTAAGGTTAACCTTGCTTTCTTTAAATTCTTTAACAGTTTAAAACATTCATTACAAATGTAGAAATGTAGTCAAATGTATTCAGTTACATTAATAAAGTAATTGAAATAGTTACTTATTGGGTACCTTTTTTAATTTAGAACTTGATACATTTCCAAAGTAACCTTCCCAAAACTGTAATGAAATACATATTTGATGTCCATTTAGTGTGTAAAGTCAGTTTACAGTCATCTGGTTATTATTGTTAAATAATCCCCTTCAGGTTGATTTGCTTAGCTTCGATTTATTTTGCGATAATAATAGTCTGGCTGTACATTTTGTCTAAAATATGAATGGCTAAGAATGTGTGGCAAACTCCTCTGAAACTTGTGAACCAGTTAATGTGAATTAACTAAACAAAAATAAGGTATTTTTAAGCTTTCTCGTATTATTAGCTTTGTTTTTGTACATTAGCTTTGTTTCTGTGTAGCCTATACCGAACAAATACAGCGACCATTCCTTCCGCTTTACTACTAGTTTTACCACGAATAATCATGAATGAACAGCTCATACCTCATGTAATTGCTCAATCAATGGTTCAACCGCGGAAAGACGTCAAAAACAGCTTGTAAACAAAATGTCACGTAGCATTTCATTTACCTCAGGCAAGTCATCAGTGTCCACAGCTCGTTAGTTCACTAGAGAAAAGAAGTCTACAGAAGAGCACTTCGCGAAATATTACACTATATAGGCTACTCATTATACTTTACTTTACCTGTTAGTCTTATTTAATGCATATTTAAATTAATCTGTTATGAAACGTTGTAATGACAGCCACTGTGTAACTGAATGTATTTTATCAAATAGAAATTGTAGCTTTTTTAAGTTAATTTAAAAACTGCATTATGTGCAATTTACATGTTTGCACAACACAAGTTGAGTGTTGAGTAGCCATATATATTTAAAAAAATAAATAGTAATTCAATTTAAGTTAATTAAGTTTGGGTTAAGTTGTTTAGCGTAATCTTAATAAAATC
>VONZ01003615.1:0-18885 GCA_012976165.1 Labeo catla
TTTGTTTGTTTGTTTGTTTGTTTGTTTGTTTTTAGAACCATGGTGGGAGAATAGTGATATCTATATTAAAAATACAATTGTTAATCGCCCAGCTGTAGTTGGTCATTTATTCACAAGTAATGTTAATGAATAAATGACTTTAATTTGAGATAAAACATCAAAGATGTTGTCAGTGCGGATCAGCATCCAGAACCTATACATTTATTTTGTGCCAAGTATTCTACAAACACATTTATGTGCTTAATAAAAAAGAAAAAAAAAAAAAAAAAAAAACCCCCCCTTTAATTGTACTTTTTACTAAACTGGTACACCTAAAGTCTGCTAAATCGGGTAAAACTAGTTTTGTACTTAATGCACTTTCATTAAATTTAAATTTAATTTAATTTAAATAATTGTGTGGAAGTAGTCATGAGGTCCAACTGCAGATATACTGTATATTTGATTGTGTTAAAGTTGAACTATTGCAAGTATACTTCAGGGACACTGTAAACATATTGCATTTAGAGACTGATATTAAACAGAGATCATGCGAGATCATCCTTATTAACAGTGATATTAAAACACATTAGGCATAATATTAAGAAATGTGCATTGTACAATAGCAAAATAATCCAAATGTTTAAGTTAAATTATAATTTTTTATCAGTAAGTGATAGGTCAATAAATATGTTAATGGATTCAAATTTTACTTAGTATGGAATAAATGTATTTAAAAAAAAAAAAAAAGCCCCTGGTTCAAACAGTCACTGATGCTTCAGAAAGAGAAACGATGCAGTAAGAGACGGGGTGAAAACTTTTGAACAGAATGAAGTTGTGTACATTTTCCTTATTTTGCTTAAATATCATATTTTTTCATGTAGTACTGCCCTTCAGAAGCTACAGAAGATACTTACATGTTTCACAGAAGACAAAATAAGTTTCATTTATCCTGATCTTCAAATTCAAAAAGTTTTCACCCCCCCGGCTCTCAATGCATCGTTTTTTCTTCTGGAGCATCAGTGAGTGTTTAAACCTTCTGTAATAGTTGCATATGAGTCCCTCAGTCGTCCTCAGTGTGAAAAGATGGATCTCAAAATCATACAGTCATTGTTGAAAAGGGTTCAAATACACAAATATGCTGAAAAAAAAATGAAGAATTTTTCTGAAGAACAGCAGGCAGTTTAACTGTTTAGGACAAACAAGTATGGGGGATGAGAAATGACTTAAGTATAAATAAATAAATGCAGAAATACATAAACAAATAAATGAAGAAATAAATAAATAATTAAATGCTGAAATAAAGAAGTGTAGAAATGACTTAAGTATAAATAAATACATAAAGGCAGAAATTAATAAATGTAGAAATACATAAATAAATGAATGAATGAATGAATGAATGAATGAATGAATAAATTAATGAATAAATGCTGAAATAAATACATGAATAAATGTAGAAATAAATAAATTAATTAATTAATTAATGCTGAAAAAAATACATTAATAAATGTAGAAATTCATAAATAAATAAATGAAGAAATAAATAAATAATTAATTCAATGCTATGCAGATATGCATAAATTAATGAATAAATAATTTTGTCAAAAGTGTCATTTTTAATTGTGCTATTTTTGTACCATTTGGGCTATACTATATATTTCAACATTTATTTATGTATTTCTATATTTATTTATTTCGACATTTCACCAAGCGACTGCCTTCTGTTTCATTTGGAATGTGTAGTTGATGATTTATTCAGCTCAGTGCTGGTATGGATGTGGACCTTGATGCAGCTGTGTTCACCGGTCTTCAAGATGCAGCAGGTCAGCTTCACATGTGCTCAGAAATGGAGACAAACATGGGAAACACGTCCACCATACCTTTACCTTTGCATGTATGTGTGCCTTGATTACATGCCAAGGTAAAAGGTATGGTGGACGTCCCATGTTTGTCTCTGTTCCTGAGCCCATGTGAAGCTGACCTGCTGCGTCTTGAAGACCGGCGAACACAGCTGGATCAAGGTCCACATCCATATACAAGGGATTCATGAATAATTATCACTAAAAAAAACAAAAAAAAACAGTTGTGGATCATTCAGGTAACAACGGGGTCATTTTTATAAATTCAACTATTATTTTCTCTTGTGAACTGTATGTAAAAGTCTTTTATGTGAAATATTTTATTCAGGTCAGTACTAAAAAAATAACATGCATTTTTGTATGACCCCTCTTATTTTGGTCAAATAACATTTTGCAGATTCTGAAAGAGGGATGTAAACTCTTGACTTCAGCTGTACTTAACGTGACACTTATTGGAGTAGTTATGTTTTATATTCACTGTCATATTTTTAAAGAAGGTCCGTCGTTAAAAGCATTACAGCAGTGACCGAAGCAGCATGTGTTTGATTTCACTGTTTGGTGTGAGTTTTGTGAATATATTTCTGCATTGATTACTCATAAAATGTGGTCTGATCTTCATCACAGTTATAGACAAACACAATCTGACCAGACTAATAACACAGACACAGCTGTACTTGTCAGAATTTTATTGAAGACACTGAGTAATAATTCACAGGGCAGACTGTTATTGGTAAGTTAAACTCTGTGTTATGATTTCTCCAGAAGATAATTGGAGTCAAAGGAGGAGATAAGATTGAAATAGTGGATTGTAAAGATGCTGTTCTCTTTAAATAAAGGCACACAAAGCCTGTTTACTGCAAATCTGTTCCTCACAAGAAAGACTGGTTGTGAACCAAAACCACCTGGATGGTCCATAACACTTGTGAGAGCGTCTTATGTCCACAGCTGAGACAAAGGTTGAACCTGCAAACATGTTCAACACTATAGTTTACAGCTCTGAATGATGATGAAAGGAGCATCATGGGTTAGTGCGGTTTTGCTGCTTGAGGGCCTTGAGAACATTTCATTTAAAAGTGTATCAAAAGTGTATTTTTCTTTTTTTTTTCTTTTTTTTGTGAACCAACAAGACAGTGACTAAAAGCACAGAAGTAAATCCACTAAAGAGTGGTGGAAAAAGAAGAAAATGCATACGTTCTGACCTTAAGCCAAATAAGATACCGTGGCCTGAAGAGGGCTGTATTATAAACACAACCCAGAAATATTGATTAACTGAAACAGATTTATTAGGAGGGATGGTTCAAAATGGGTCAGAAGTTTTATATGCAGCTACAGGAAACGTTTGATGAAGGTTTTGCTGCTAAAAAATGATCTACTAGTTACTAAATCCAAGGGGTCACTTACTTTCTCCACCCTGAACTGTGAATGATTACTGTATTCAATAAAATGTGAAAAGTACTAAACTGTGTGTATTATTATAGTCAAATTGTGTTTCTTAAACTGCAGTGTAAAAAAAAATCTGTAATAGTGTGGTTGCCAGAATTTTACCGAAAATACGGTAGCAACATTTTAGGTTTTACTGTTTTCACTTTAATGTACATTTAAATACTGTAATTTCATTAACTGACATAATGTTAATGTACCAACCTATTGAAGTACTGAAATCTGTTTTGAAACTTTGTAAAATGGTAATCCACTGATAACCACCAAAAGCAGGTGATGATGAGAAAATCACTTGATGAACTAAATCTCTTCACATGCAGCTTTTAAATAATAACATATATAGAAGTTGCACAGTGTCATTCACACAAACACTAAACAATATCATGGTAACACACCTCAAACTGAAATAATGCAGTAAAAATTAATTTAACAACATAAGATGTAACATACAACCCTAATGTACAAAACTGATCAGAAAATACTAAGAAGAAACAGATATTAAAAAAAAACAAAAAAAACAAATTGAAATGTAACACAGGGAATTCTGGGAATGTCAATTTGTGGTTATTCACTGTAAATTATACATTATTTTTTTCACTTCCAAAAACGGTATACTACCGTAAAATTACATGTAATGTCCAATTCAGTCTTTTACTGTATATATAGTAGGGGAACTCACTGTTAACCATTTAACAGGTTTTTGCTGTAGCATTTTACAGCCTTTTACCATTAAAATCATGATATTTTTTTACAGTGTGTGATCAGACCACATTTAATCAATGCAGTAATGTCAAAGGGTTCACAAATGTGTATATGTATATCAATGTATATCAGTGATTTCTCATGATCAGTATCTGGTTTTGTTTCAGGATCTGTGAGTGAGTCGGTCTGTTGTTGTGCTCTTTATTTTCTGAGGCCTCTCCTGTTGCT
Organism: Labeo catla; assembly: GCA_012976165.1. NCBI lineage: Eukaryota > Metazoa > Chordata > Actinopteri > Cypriniformes > Cyprinidae > Labeo > Labeo catla. The sequence goes on from VONZ01003615.1 coordinate 4,206, forward strand.
CTGGGCAGTTCCATTTATTAAAAATAGGTTTTCAGGTATGATTACTTTGATCTGTTTATTAGTAGAGGTGACAAAGTGAATCATAATACCCAGATATTTGGATTTTATATAATCTTTGTGAAAGTGAAAGTGACAACGTCATTTGTGTTTCATTGTGCTGGTTGTTTATATGACATTGTGATTGTAATTATTGTCTTTTCTGTTTTACAGCCCAGATTAAAACATGGATTCAGAAATACAGTTATGTGTCAGAATATGCTGTTTTCTCAGTTGTTGTTTATTCAGGTAAACAAATACAAGTGTCAATCAACCATAATTATCATACAAACATTAAAATGCACATTAAAATATGAGAAAATGATGAGAAATGCTGTTGTAAATATGAACGATCTGTAGCAAATCTAAAAAACAGTATTACATAAATCATAACACATGCAGAAACATTAAGCAGTTCTATATGCAACATGATGTCTACAGGATGTATGACAAATCCCACATGTGTTCAGTGAATCTCTGTGTTTATATGACTGAATGACATCTCATGATCTTAAGTAAACCCTGATCTACAGCTCATTATTAGGAAAATCTGCATTAAATTAAAATGAGTCCATATGATTGAGTAATTGTCAGTATTAGAGACAGACTGAAAATAAAACACTGAATCTCAGATTATAACAGATTGACAGTGTAAATACAGTACTGATAGATGATTTGGATAAAACATCAGTCAGATAATAAGAGTGTTTTGTTTTCTTCTGTGCAGTATTTACAGTTTGATTGTGCTTATATGTGATGATATTTTTTTGTCTTTTTTTCTTCCAGCTCTTTTTGCAAGTGCTTGGGAAAAGTTTCTAAATTATGGTGTATTTAATAAAGTCATCATAATGGTCCTGTTTGCGATAGTGTTTGTGTGCTGCCTCTGCAAAATCATTTACAGTAAGTATTTCTGTGTGATTTATTATCATAAGTGATCAGGTGAATAAATGAGATGAAACTGATTGTCTGATTCACACTGATCTCAACATCATTCAATAATAATTGAAATGCATTACACTAACTCTAGACATTACAATACAAACATACTTTATTGTTCAGATCTAATATTGTACTTCAGAGTATCAGTAGTACATATCAATGTTTTCATTGAATTTAATACTGTATTGTTTTATTAGAAACATGAATCTTTTTTGAAGGTTACTGGATAACTTAATTATATGTATTGATATGTTTATAATATAAACAATATACATATGTTTATATAAAAACTCACAGTCGCATTGATTTGTTCAGTTCATCTGCTGTTGTTGTTGATTTTGTTGTTTGCTGTTGTAAATTGTGTCATGATAAACTTTCATTGTAATGATTCAAAACTGAATCAAATCACATCTTAATTATCAAAATGTTTCTTGTAGTTTTAGTTACAGAAGTTGGAAAGAAAAGTGGCCGGATAATTGATATATTTGACGTCGTGGCTGATATGACCTTTGAAATTCTGCCTACTTTACAATTCATGCTGCTGTTCTACACGTTTGGAGCTGCTGGAGCAGGTGAGTTTATATTTACACATTTCAACATTTTAATTCTTCTCTACTGTCATTTAAAACACACATTATTCACTGAGACTGATGTTCATTATGATTTACTGTAATCTGCCGTGAACCTGTTGATGAATTATAATATCCAATGTTAATATAATTACTCTCCTGTTTTTAGGATTCATCATCATCATCGTCATTGTACCAGTGTTAATGATGATGACAAATGAGACAATGATTTATAGATGCAGACGTGAGCTCAACTGTAAGTATCTGATGAACTGTGATCTGATCTGTTGAACTGCATCAGTATCTCTGTTATTGATCATCAGTGTTTGCAGAAACATGTTACACTGATCTGATGACATATTTACAGAAACAAAGTGATACAACATGTTTTATATTAGATTTCTAAAATCATATTAGTTACTGAATTATGTGACTTCAGTACTTTTTTTTACACGTGTGTGTGTGTGTGTGTGTGTGTGTGCGTATATATATATATATATATAGCTGCAGTCGGGTGTTTGCAGTGTTGACAGCTTCATTGATTATAATGACAGCACATCCAGTTTCTAGTTAGTTCATTTATTTTGCTGTGTTTCACCTGTTTTATCTAACTGGGGCCCAGACAGTTTTGTCCTCAGTTTCCATGAGGGCCACACATTTTTTAAGATGAGCTGATGAAATGAACACTACAGAGTGTTAGAAAGAACACTAAATCAGTGATGCAGTTAATTAGATAATTATATGATTTAAATGACTGACGATTAGTATTACTCAAGAGAGATGATTACAAGCAGAATCAATGAACATGAATAGAAAAAAAAGCGCAACAATTACATACAATTTTAAATAAATTATGCCGTTTTGCAGCTGTGTTGTGAGTAGATCACACTCACATTATGATCATTGATCTGTTTGTGTGAGACTCTGTGCTAATTTGCACAGCTCTCAGATTGTGTTGGTCATTATGAATATGATCTGGCTGTATCTGTATCGTAATGTCAGTAGATCAACTGCACAACTTTTCAGTCTCATCTGTGCTTTTATGGGATTGTGGTCTCACACCAATTTGCCTTGTTTAGTAAATCTGGCCCTGAACCTCTCAATGATTAATCAACAAAAACAGCATAACATCTTCACTTTTACTAACCAGTTTGACTTGATTTCTTTTATATATGTGTAACAAATATTTTTTACTGAGAGTGGACAGAGGTTTAAATGTTGATGTTTTATTGAAAATTATATTTGTCACCATTGTGGTGAATAGTGTTTGCTTTAGTTGAGCAGTTGGTCTTTAATTTTTTTACGTTATTTTTTCTCTGGCTGCTATAACTGTCTTCATTATGGCAAAACAGGCAGGAGAAACTGATCTGGTGATGATAAAGATAATCATCATGTAATGGCCTGATTCACTGATCCTTTCAGAGTCTAATATCTGATGATACAGGTGATGTGTTATTAATTACACATTATCAATTATAGTGGACATGTGAGTGCACATCTTCACATTTACAGGGATGTGATTCTCCTGGAATTAATCCTGAATTCGTTGAATTGTCTTCTAAAACATCATAGATGGAATGGTCCTGAGAGCGTTTATAAATCTGTTGTTGTTTACAGAGAGAAGTTTAAATGTCACATGATCCTTCAGAAATCATTATAATATTTACCATTTATTGTTATCAATGTTAAAAACAGTTTTTGCTGCGTAACATTTTTGTGAAGACAATGATATCACTCAAACATTTGAATAAAATTGAAAAAAAGAGGAAAATGTAATTTTATTCACCATACATGAAAGTAATATAAAGTGAGTGAAGACATTTAATGATTTCTATTTTAAAAAATACTAATTAAAAAATGTAATTAATATATGTGATAAATGCAAATAAATGCTGTTCATTGAAAATTTCTATTTATCAAAGAATCCTGAAAAATAAAATGCATCACCATTTCTACACAAAATACGAAGCAGCAAAATCGGTTTCAACATTGATAATAATCAGAAATGTTTCTTGAGTCAAATCAAATTGTAATGATTTCAGAAAGATCATGTGACACTGAAAACTGGAGCAATGATGCTGAAAATTCAGCTTTGTCATCACAGGAATAGCATTACATTTTATATATTAAAATTTAAAACTTAAACTAACTGTTAACTGTTTTTACTTTATTTTGATCAAATAAATGCAACCTTCATGAGCAAGATATTTATTTCAAAATCATTAATAATTGTAATGGTTCCAAACTTTTGGCAGGCACTTTAATATTATTATATTATATTATATTATATTATATTATATTATCAAGATTATTAAATGCTGCTTTTTTGTGTTTTTACAACAATATTATGTATTATAGTATGTATTAAAATATATGCTATATCTTTTAATGTGCTAAATATATTTTTAGTAAGTGCTGGGGGTGTGGATTGGAGCTTGGTGCGGTTTTTTTTTTTTTTTTTTTTCTCTAGGTGATCACAATCTTGCATTTAGCAAAACTATGATAGTGTAAAAATATTAAAACACATTTTACACAAACAAAAATGCTTTGTGTTTCTGCATCATATAAACACTAACAGATATCAAGAATCAGTGTATGAATCTCTACAATGGATGCACCATACAAAACCCATCCATTGCTCCCAGCATGCACTGCATTATGAAGCACATCGCTGTTGTTAAAATTTGTACACTGTCTTGATATCTGTGTGTCTGAAAATCCAAAATAAGAACATCCAATGTCATTTCTTAGGGTACGTATTGCAAAATTCAAATTTATAAATGACAACAACCCACTGTTAATTAGTAAAGAGACCTGTGAATGAGGCCACTTTAAAATGATGACATTTATATCAACATCAAGAAATAACCAACATCACCTGATCATGTCTGATTTTGCTTTTCTTTGCAACAAATAACGTTTTCTAAACGCACTGTTAAAAAGACCAGAAACAAACAAAGCTAAAGAGTCAAAAACAAACTATTCACTATAATGATGACAAATGTAATTTTCAATAAAACAACATCTACATCTCTGTTAATGCTCAATAAGGGCTTTTGTTAGACGTATGAAAGAAATTAAGTCAAATTGGTTTGTAAAAATTGAAGCTGGTAATTCTGTTTGTGAAGTTCCTTTGAGATCTTGAGAGATTTAATGTCTTCTTTTATTTGCAGTCGATTTCATAAAGGCTGGTTGTATGTTGTAGCTCTTGTGTTTCTGGGGCCTCATTTATAACTTGCTGCATAGGAACCGTCCTTCATTTGGTCTAAGATCATTTATCAAATGTGCGTACATGTGATTCAGGGAAATTAATGTGTACACACACACAGAGTCTGGTCTGTGATCCTTGTAGGGACTCTCCATAGGCGTAATGTTTTTTATGCTGTACAAACCATATTTTCTATTGCCCCACACCAACCCTACACCTAAACCTACCCGTCACAGGAATCTTTTTGCATTTTGCTTTCTCAAAAAAACTCATTCTCCATGATTTATAAGCTTTTGTACCCATAGGGACCTCAATTTAGGTCCCCACTGTGACACAAGTCCCCATGAGTCAGGTTTAAGTCCCCACCAGGATATATAAACCAAACCACACACACAAAACACCTCTGAATATGCCTCTGTTCCAGATGTGAAATCTATAAATCGTAAATGATCTTGAAGGTGTGCACTGCTGAATGGTTTCAGATCTCCACCTTATAAACACCCTTATAAACAGTCAATGTCCAAATCCTTTACTTGCGAACAGCAGTCGATAAGAATTACTTATAATGCAGCACTTATTAAGGTCAAGCTCTTTTTATAAATCTGAACATTTTAGCACCTCAAGCACCAAATCTATGCATGTGCACATTTTATAAATGATGTACCTGACCTCAGTCCCTAAACCAGGACTAGGCAAGTTTGGCCCTAGCTACAACCAAAAAAACCTTACCTGCCTGTAGAATATAATCATGAAGACATTGATTATCTTGTTCAGGTGTGTTTGATTAGGGTTGGAGCTAAACTCTGCAGGACCGAACTTGCCTACCCATGCCCTAAACCAACCCTCAAAGAAATATGTGTAAAACACTAGATTTAAACAGAAACATGATTTGGCTGATTTACAAGCCATTTTAACACATAAAATGTCCTCACAAGTCGGTTGTCATTACATTACATTATATTGGTGAGAATTTGACCCTTAGAAGTATAGTCAAACCTGTACATACACACACACACACACACACACAGGTAAACATGAGAGCATATTCACATATATAAATTTGAAGTAAAATCACAGACACACTTTTGGATTAATAGAGTTTTTGTTATGTTGTTGCAGTTGTCGTTGTAATTTTGTGATGTGTTCAATCAGTTTTAAAGAACTGAAATAACTGTTGGGTTTTATTTAAATTATTCAGCATTAAGTATTAATCTGTAGTGTATTTACTGTTTTTGAGTAATTTTACCATCACTGGTGATCAGATGGATCAATCAGTAATCATTTATTCATCTATTAATAAGTCATCACTATGTTTGACTGTCTCTGTCGCTGATGGATTGAGTTTAATCTCCAGGAGAAGTGAAAGATTTGATTGTTCAGTGATTTGAATCATGATGATCTGTGTTCAGATGTGAGATGTTTCTCTGTTTTCTGGTCTCTGTGTTTCTTTATTCAATCAGTTTTAAAATCTGATCAGCTCTGTTTCTGTCAGTATGAAAGTGTTATTCATCAAAACATTCTTACACTCTCATCTTTTCCAGTTTCGTATTCGGCCATAAGAACAACGATGTCTATCTTCATATTAGTGACTAATGCAGTGATGGTCGGCTTTTACATATTTACACTGGAAAATCAAACAGGTATGATCATTTTTAATAATGTCTGGAATAACAGCACATCACTCATCTAGCAAATATTAGTGTTTTTGTGTTTATTGACTTCTCATTACATGTTGGAGTCGTGGCATAGAGTATTGATCAGATGATCAGGATATATATATATATATATAAACCCACATGGGGACGTGGGTTTGAATCTGGGGATAACATCTTTATGAATAAGGTGTAAAAATGTGTTGAAGTGATGCTGTATTTCACTCTTTTCAATTACAGATCCCATCGGATGGGCCTGTGTGATTGTGTTTCTGCAGATACTCTGGGCAGTTATGAAGTTTACAGATGAATATTTCAATAAATATGTATTTGTCTTGGCAGAAGATTTTATTAATTTGGGTACAGTATTAATCATCTTTTTTGATAATCTCTTCTGTATGAAATTGGTTCATGATATTATACAATGTAGGACCTGTGATATAACAGATTAATTTTGATTAATCTCATTAGTCCAGTAATTTTCAGTTGAATACACTGTAGTTTTCCACTGTAAGTAAAAGTAAAAAAAAAAAAAAGGTAAAATATGCATAATTGCTAAACACAATACTTTAAAATGAAATGTGTCAGATGAGCTGTAGAAGAATGAAAGACTGAAATCAATCATATCATACACCATATAGATGAAATAAACAGTTAATAAGAAATAAAATAATTAAATCAAGCAAACAAAGACTGAAACATAATTTTATATGTGTTGTAGAATAATTTATTGTAGTGAGGATGTTAACATGTTTATGTCCCTAAAGTTAATTTAAATGTTCAAACTTGATTTACAGATTTTCAGCGTTATGTTGCTGTGTATGTGTTTGGATCAGTTGTTGTTGTTTTACTGAACTCTGCTGCACTAATAATAGAGCTCATACTGAAAACAGGTGAGTGAAAAACATATACTTTATTATACAGTATTTGATTTGAGAAAACTAACTTTGAGGAAAATTTGAAGAAAATATTTAGACAATAAAATGCATGGTAAATATATAATTTACATGTGTATTAATGTTGACTGACTGAATGCAGAAAGGAATATAGTACAGTCAAATACTGTTGAGATTGAACTCATTTCTCAAAACAGTAATGATAATATTATCTTCTTTTTCAGTGAATGGTCATCGTATGTTGGCAGATCTGAGATTCGTTGTCTTTCCTTCTGAATGTTTATTTGCCATATCCGTGTTGATTTTAGCCTTCTTAGAATCCAGTGAGTATAAACCTGAATTATTTCTGTTACAAATTATTAGATCACATTTACATCATATGAGCTGGTCTTCATATGTTTTCATGTCACAATCATTTGTCTTTCCTTAGAACAAACACAATTATTAAATAAATGACCAATCCTTTAGTTTACTCTTATGGTTAAAGTCCCTGAAGTCAGATTTACTCACATATTAAACACATAGATTGTGATGTGTGACTCTGTTCGTAAGTTAATTTGCTGTAAAGCTGGTTGACAGTGAGTGTTTAATAACTGAAAGACTCAAAACACATTAACTACAGGGGTAGCTGGACCCTAATTATTTCAGTCTCGAATATTAATCACTCACTGAGAGCAGTGAACATGAATGATGTTTACAGTTTATAGAGATCAGCACTTGATAATATCACTACCTCACAAACACTAAACCAGCTCAGATTATCACATGACCTGTGAGATGTGGCCTAACATACAGAGCATATTTACTAAAAAAAACATAGGTGAAATAGTGATTATTCAGATCTGTGTACTTGTCATCACTATTGTGGTATGTGTGTTAAGTACTGATATCCATGTGTTGTAGTTGAATCTCTGTTTGTTGGCTAAATCATTTACTGGGCTGCAGTTTGTCAGGGATCTTTCCATATCCTTATAGACAGCAAATTAAATTCAGTGTTTGCTTTTTTTGTTTTTGTTTTCTATAGCCATTTCCGTCCTGCATGCACAGTGTCTCTGAAAGACCATAATGTAAAACCATTAACATAAATGTCTTACAAGACAGACAGCATTTAACAAACATGAACAATGACAAATGTAATCATAAAATAAATACAATCATAACATTGCATAGTATAACAAATGTACAAAGTGTGTTACAATTATATTTTTTCACTGTTACATTAGAAAAAAATGTCAAGATATTTCTATGTCAGGTCTCAAGGCAATTACATTTAAAGTTTTCAAGTTGGAGTAATTATAAGAGTCACCATTAAAATAATTTAGATCCAAGTGGCTGCACGTATTAAAATTATTTGTCATTTTGAAGGTCTAAGTGAATGAGTAGTTCTTTGATTAAATTTGAATTACATCTGATAATGATCAAACAGATCAACTAATATCTTTTTCCCCCTTTTTCTGACCTCACAGAGATCGCAAACTGTCTGCAGTCTTGTCAGGTTAGTATCATTTATAAAGCTGCATTGATTTGATTTTAAAACTGACCCACAACATCAGGAGACTTTTTACTTTATGCTAAAAACAATCTCAAAAGTATGAGGATGTTACATGAACATGAAAATGACATGTCTTGTCCTAAACGCAGAACAAAGTGAAATCTATACGAGACAGAAGATCACAGAAGAACCAGAGCACAGGAGACACACAAGAGATGAGTCCTATGAATACTAGAGGTCAGGAGCAAAATCAGCCTGATTCAGTGCTGTCACAGACATGAGAAAGAGATTGATCCAAGGTGATCTTGAACACTTTAAGACATTAAAGCACAGTCTGATGTTGTGATGTTTGATCAGAATCTCATGTGTTTCACTGATCAAACTGAGCTCAGTGTAATGATGTTATTCACTGCTAATGTCAATGGTTGTGCACTCAGAGCTCTCTATTTTGTATGTTTTTTTTTTTGTAAATAGCTGTACATATGTGCAGGGTGTGTTTTAGTATGTCAAAACACTGTTTCTTTGTATATATGTGATGATTTGTGATTTAAAACTAAAATTATAGCTGTAAGCTAATTTCAATCATGTACTTACATCAGACACACTGAGACTGAATAGTTAAACCTTCACACCGCAGATCCTTCATTATGACATTATGTACATTACAAAAACATGACACACATAATATTATTTACTTTGTTTAATTTGGGAGGTTCAGAGAACAAAGACAACAACATCATGTTTGCAGCACTAAGTTTGGAGTTTGTATAATGTTTGTATTATATTTCTCAAGGTCAATGGCTGCTGAATGTCTCATATTATTAGTCCACTTCAGTAAAGTTCAGTTGATCTGTATGTTGGGCTGATGGAGAGTTCACATGTGTTTTCTTGAGTGTTTTGTCTGATCAGAGAACAGTCGAAACACAGTGATTCCCACAGCAGTGAGGATCCTGACAGAGCCCACTGACCTCCTACAGGACACAACATAGACGTTCATGACCATTATAAAAAAAAACAATACAACAATACCATAAAATACAAAATTTTTCTTCCTGAATATCAACACAACAGCAGCCAGAAAACAATCAGCAGGAGTCCAGAACATTCTCTATCAGAATAAAGATAAAACACATTCACCTCCATAATAATGATAACGAATAAAGTGACCACTGATTCATTAATAACTTGAAATTCTGTATGTGAATGATGCATGCACTAAGTCAGAGGCAGAGGTCATTTCGGGTTTTAAGGGTCATTCCATCGAATGGGTGACATAAATAAAAATTCAAAATCTGTATAACTTTATTTAATTTTTATATAAAAGTTTTTAAGTGGAAGATGGATTAATTTTTCTCAGTCCTGTTACCAAAAATCTTGTTCAAAAGCATGTTTAAAAACCTCAAGTATATCAGTTTTCTATGATCCAATTTATTAAACAATGGGATATATGATAGATCAAACTTAGTTTTAAAAACAGGGCCCAGAGTCCAGAGAACCTGCATTTTTAATAACACAAGGAAAGGCCCATGAACTTAACAAATAATGCCTTTTCCGTTTTTTGTGGACATTGATTTCTTACAGCGCAGGTCACACTCAAATGCCTCAAAAGTCTAAAACATACTGTCACATAACTGCCACAGGACAGAAATTATCTGTACATTTTCTGTCATACTTGCAGGAATGTAATATAAAACAGCAATGCAGGAACAACCACTAGTTTTCTCTGGGCAAAAACATTGTCTCAGTGTGGATAGAAGGCCAAAAAAATGTCATATTTATGGATGTAGCCTAATATTTACATTAATAATTCAGATGACACTACTCACTCCTGTTACTATTACTCAGTTACTATATATGAGTATATGATGTATGAGTATATAAGTAAAAGGACTGAAAGTAACAGGATTTTGGGATTAAATTAGCAAATACATATAGCCTCATAGAGTACATGCTAATATTATGGGGATACTCATCAAATTCACCAAAGATTTGTATTTTTAAAATAAGTAACATCTAAGAAATAATTTGGGTAACAGGACAGTATATGTTAATATTGATGGGTGGGGGTTAGGCTAACAGGATCGAGTGAAAACCTGGGGACATGACTAAAATATAGGTGGCAGTCAAAGACAGTGAATGTAATCACGACAAGCAAATGTTACATAGGAGTTTATATTCTGCGTATGTAAAAAATGTCTCAAGAGAAAAATAAAATATGAAACAAAACTACGATTATACAATTAATTCTACAGGTTTACGTTTTTTTCAAGCTGTAACCCTACTATAAGTAGTATTTTGCAGCATTGGCATCTTGTCTTTTTTTTTTTTTTAATGTAATAAGACGATTTGAGACAAATACGATGTTATTTACAGTTTTTTTCAGTTGCTAACATCCTTTTGTCCATTCTGTAGTCACATTTTCAAAACTCTAAACACAATAAGCACAACATCCGTCTGTTGTGACCATACCATTAACACAATTTGTGTTGTTTTCACACAATATGCAATCAATTATCATGTTTCTAAAATGCATACATTTTGTTTTCATACAAGCTTACCCAAAACCAAAATCATGGATCTTTTTAGTCTTATCTGCAAATGCTTAAACACAGCATGTCAGAAATGAAGACCTAATGTTCCAAACCTTAAATTGTTATAGATTATAGAAATCATGGCCAAATTTATAAGAGCTGGAAAGTACGTACCACGTGACTGATAAGATAACGTGCTGATTTATGTTTTGGGAGGAGAAACATAGCAATATCCTGAGTTAAGACAACATCTAATTGGTTAAGACACCATTTTGGGATGTGTCCAAAGCTGAGTTTAAAACCAAAGGACACCATAAAATTTGGCTTTTAGTTTGTGCTTTGTGCCATCTCTTCTAGCCATGCTCTTAGCCATCATTTTTGCCGCTGCTTTTTGCGTTCTTTGAACACCGTTGTCAAATGGTTCTATGTAGAACCATCAGACGTACCATACACAGTTAATGAGATAATTAGGTGATTAACAAAGTGATGATTGATCATTATTGAAGACACCTGATGTTAATAAGCAGAATCACCAAAGGAGAAAACCAAAATTGTTAAGCAACCATTATAGTGGTCAATGTTTGCATTAGTTGGGCTCTTGACCCTTAAATCTTTAATACTAGATTTTGTTTGGCTGCTGTATTTGAGTTAAAACAGCCAGACAAGACAAAAGACAATTATGTTTTAACATACTCATTGTTTGACATAAATCACCTAGAGTCCAATTTAAAAGTTAGTTTTTTTTTTTGCTTATTGTAATAGCCTTGACAATCCACAGAAGATCCAGCACTTCCTATACATTTTGGAAAGATTTTTTTTACAACCTGTTTAAAAAAATATTTTTTTTTTAATTTTTGTCACCGTTGACACCATCAAAAAGCGTGTCAACGGTGACACGCTTTTTGATGGTCACCGTTGTTGTGATTCTCACAATGATTCTTCATGTCTGTGTGTCTAAATTAAGATAAACTTTTTTCATCATCTGTCTGATTATGTCAAAACTCTTTTGTTCACAGTTTTGTCAAATTGTTTTTTGATCAGTTATGTCAAATACTCAAGTCACTATATTATGATTAAGTCAAGCACAGTCAATGACTTATTGTCTTATTGACTTTTACTCTTTGCTTGTCTGGCTGTTATAACTCAGTAATTGCAGCCAAACAAGACCTAATATTGATGGTTTAAGGGTCAAGAGCCCAACTAATGCAAACACTGACCACTATAATGGTTGCTTAAAAATTTTGTTTTTCTCCTTTGGTGATTCTGCTTATTAACATCAGGTGTCTTCAATAATGATCAATCATCACTTTGTTAATCACCTAATTATCTCATTACCTTCAACACTGCTTCAGTGTTTATATGTGTCCACACTTTTTTTGCTGTGTATAGCATTTTATTACTTCAACAAAAATGGTGCTCAATAGAAACAATCATAGGGGCTTGTATTACTACAATAGTAGTAAATATATTTACTATAATGGCAAAATGTCGTGAATCACTTTTATGTTTTTCTAAGGTCAAAAGGTCTTATGTGGGAAATATTTCCTTATGGGGGCCTTAGGAGCAAAAAGATCTTCAGGAAATACACTGTATGTTAATGTTGTTTTTAATCCTTTCCCCAACTGAAGAGTTTAAGAGAGAGTTAGAGATCCTTATTCAGAGGCTTAACAGGTTCTTTGTATGGCAGTGGTGCTATATAGCACCTTAACGACCCCAAAGAACCACTGAAGAACTGCTGAAGAACCAGACAGGGGCTTGACCGGTTCTTTATACACTAACGGTGCTATATAGCACCACAATCACACCAAAGAACCGCTGAAGAACTGCTGAAGCACCATTTTTTTTCTGTGTGTATACGTATGCTATAAACTTGGGATTTCATGTTTTCACTCTTCTAAACTCATTCTTTCCTCATCTCTCTCTCTTTCTGCAACCTGTATGAATGTGTGAATGCATGTCTATGTGTTAGTGTTGGGGAGTAACTAGTTACATGTAACAGAATTACCTAATTTAATTGTACAAAAGTTACAATTACTGAGAAAAAATGTGTAATTAAATTAGTTACTTTTGAAAAATGCTAGTGATTACAAAGGGGATTACATCTGAATTACTTACAGATTTAATCGAATTCTTTTAAATAGCATTGACTGCTCTAAAATGAGACACCAATGTTTCAGGAGTTTATGACACAGAATAGGACACATGCTTATTCGATACATTTATTTCCTATTTATTTATTTCCTATTATTTCCAAGGCATTGAGAGATGCTGGTGTTTTCTGTCATAACTATGCAAACATTTGATTTCAAACCCATTATCATAGCTATTAAACTATTTCTTGTTATGATGTTATTTATGTTATGATTTTGTTATGACATACAGCACAGGTGCGTTCTCGGTGTCTCGAGGTCCTTTGCCGATCCCGCTCCCCTCTCTCCTCCCAGCTCTTTCCTGTCATCTCTCTACTGTCCAATCACAATAAAAGGCATACAAAGACAGCCCAAAAAAAGTAAAAAAAAGTCAAATTTGTGGTGGCTGTGCTTTTAAATTAAAATTTTAAGCCACGGCTCTCATTTGGGGCGGCAGGTGGAACACTCATGCTTGATCATTTTTCTTGGTGGAAGCTTTTGTGTTTGGTTAGCTGAAGAGTAAAATATTAAAGCTTAATTCAATAGTATGTGGACAATTTCTTAATTCCTGTCATCCTGGTATACTTGGACTTTTTTGCTGCTGGCTTGGATTCATAGATCCTGCTGAAAAAAAAACAGCTAAAACCAGCTTAAGCTGATTGGCTGGTTTTAGCTGGTCTCCCAGCCTGACCAGGCTGGTTTTAGCTGGTTAAAGTTGGAAGTAGCTGGTTTTAGCTGGTCTCCCAGCCTGGCCAGGCTGGTTTTAGCTGGTTTAAGATGGAAGTAGCTGGTTTTAGCTGCTTTAAGATGGAAGTAGCTGGTTTAAGCTGGAAGTAGCTGGTTTTAGCTGGAAGTAGCTGGTTTTATTTGGTCTCCCAGCCTGACCAAGCTGGTGTCCATTTGACCTAATTACAAATTAATCAGTTTGTTTCACTTACTGACAAGGTTCAATTCAAGGTAAGTTTAGTATCATAATCAGGTAGGTTAGATGATACATCTTAAATTATTCTAGTTGTTAATGATAATATATCTGAGAAGAGTCTAAAATAAATTGTAGTATCAAGTATAGCATAAAATCAAGCTAGCACTCAAAAAATCAGCATAGAACTCAAATCAGATTAAATTATTGTCTGAAGAAATACATTCACCATAGTTGTATGACCAAATATAGTCAGCTGTTTTATTTTTAAGGAGTGTTCCGGTATTAGACTTTTACACAAAATATAAA